>JBAMJV010003817.1:0-67733 GCA_037951105.1 Echinarachnius parma | reverse complement strand
GAAATCTTGAATTTCTGTGACCCATGGGTCTTTCCTGCCCTACTTGGGGAGGCACCAGGGATGTCTTGTAATAAATATTTAAATGTTGCAATATATAGTATTTTATAACAATAATCAATACATAATTAAAAAAACATTAAAAAAAAAAAAGTTTGTATAACATCAACATCAAAAAACACATGAAGTAAGGGCAAGTGAGTGGAGAGCGAGATGCGGAAAACAAGAATAGGGAAGGAGAAAGGCAAAAGGAGAGAAGATGAGAAAGAGAATAGATGGGATAATGAGAGAAGCAGTAGGAGATAGGGATATAAGACATGACAGATAAGATGTAACATGTATAATACATTATGACAATTTAAAATCACTTTTACTATTTAAACTAAATTAAATGGCAAGAAGTACTAACCAAGGCAAAATAATAGTCCATTTAATTATATTGCATGAACACAAATATTGCAAATCCTATCATAATAATTTTATCAACAACCATCAAAATTTCGAACTATTATATTATCTTTATCATTATTATTATTATTATCATTATCATTATTATCATTACTATCATTATTACCATTACTATCATTATTATCATAATTATCATTACATTCTACAGCGTGGGGTGACCATTTAAAATGAAACAACATAATCAAGCTTTAAAAAATATTATTATCTATTTATCCAAACATGCAATTGATTTCTAAAAATAGCTTCTCATGAGAGGTAACATTGCGTACCATCAATAACTCCAGTAAGATCAAAATAATTATATCATTAAAAGGTATACAAATAATCTAGTAGTTAAAATAACATAAGAACATGTACTTGGTGTATTTAATTTCAATTTCAGTGTAATGCAACAAAACAAATCCTAATTTATATTATCTCAATTAACAATATAAATATATTTCATTTTAGCAGTACAAAACACTAGTATAAATCGCATTTTTAATTAACTACAATCGGCACACTAATTCAAACAAGGTACTATCAAAATGTACAAAAAGAAAGCCTAAACATTGCAAGCTTATTATAATTTTAATGTGTGTGTTAAATAAAACAATTTAAAAGTTCTAAACAGGTTCAAAGTTGGTTATTTGGACGTTCTGTGAAAACGTTTTAAAAACGTCTATTTGTGGAAGGTTGAAAACGTTTTTAGAACGTTCCACAATGGACGTTTTTAGAACGTTGTTTAAACGTTAGAAAAACAATAAAAAACCTTTCATGTATTTGCTTTCAAGTGCAAGGACCAGCAGAACGTTTAAGAACGTTTTTTAAACGTTCATTAAAGACGAAGACCTACGGGACCTAATACAAAGTGTTTGTAAACGTTTTGTAAAGGTTCATTAAAGACGAAGACCTACGGGACCTAATAAAAACGTTTTGTAAACGTTTTGTAAACGTTTTGTGTTTGCAGGGAAGGAGCTGAGAGGTATTCCTTGCTCAAGACTTCGACTCAATGCATGATTAACGTATGGTGAAAACTCACGGAAAATGAACAAAACTATTAGGGTCAAGACCAGCAGAACGTTTTAAGAACGTTTTTTAAACGTTCATTAAAGACGAAGACCTACGGGACCTAATACAAACGTTTTGTAAACGTTTTGTAAAGGTTCATTAAAGACGAAGACCTACGGGACCTAATAAAAACGTTTTGTAAACGTTTTGTAAACGTTTTGTGTTTGCAGGGAAGGAGCTGAGAGGTATTCCTTGCTCAAGACTTCGACTCAATGCATGATTAACGTATGGTGAAAACTCACGGAAAATGAACAAAACTCTTAGGGTCAAGTTTCTTTTCAATCATAATGCAATATGAAACCATACATTTTGTATCGCGGTAGTATTTTGCGGACGCTACGTTCTTCATTGTGTCGAGAAATCCTTTGTTTTGACTACATACATAAGGCATTACAAATATTGCGCAATATTTTGATTGATTACATGCTACGAATGCGTGGAATGCATAGGATTGATTCTCTGAACTTCTGGATATCTAACTGAGCGAAATTACCCTCTTTATTATCGCCCGAGCTAATACTGGAGTGTTTGCACCTTGCTGGAGGTAAGCATGACATGTTCCTGAAAATAAAAATGAATCAAGATGTGGCCACTGCAGTGCCAGTGGCAGTGGCAGTGGCAGTGCTGTCGCAGCCGCGCCGCGCCGCGGGGCTGGAGTGTACAGTACCGTAGATGTGGCCGGGGGCACATCTACAAAGTAAATGGTTCACTCAGGTGAACCATTTACACGCAATATATGGCGGAAGAGGTTGATCTCCGCACAACCCTATTGTAATGAACCTATGTGTGGCCGGGGGGAGAACCAGGGGGGGCATTCTGAAAATCCTAGGGAGTTACATGTAGTAACTTGAAAAGATAAGACGGCGCTAGGACACGTAACTATTTGTATTCTGAAAGCAGACTTAAGACCGTCTTAAGTCCAAAACATGCATATTAATGAGCGTACAAGAAATGCGCATATCATATTCATAACGCGCAACCAATGACACACTTTGTTTTATAATTATATAACCAAATCCTGCATAAATGCATATCAATGAATCACACATCGTGAGAGACCCATGCATGCACCCCTACAAGACAAGGGGTTAACAGCATGCTGCATTAACCCCTTACTCCATTGCCTGGTAAAAAAAGCCTGATAGTCAGCTGCCCTCATTGTCCTAGTACACTGGGGAAATCCCCTGTCTGCCTAGCCTTAAACTAGATGTTTTTCACACTATCAATTTGATGCTGTGTTATGGCTGTAATAGCATAATGTGGCTTTGTTCAACAAACAATTATAGCATGTCTTCACTCTAAACAATTCTTACAAACTTTGAACTATCTATAGATAAGATTAACATGGTCATGATTGAATGAAGGCTTCATTGAATCATGACCATGTTAATCTTATAAGTAGAATCAAAGCTGGCTGTAAAGATTAAAGAATTCTTTATAGTCACAGATTGACCTACATTCTTTGTTACACTTATACAAAAGCTAAACCAGGGCCTATGGCCAGGCAGTCAATTCACACATTCACAGACAATGGACACAGATGTAAGATCCTTTCAGTAACCTTGTCATTGAAGTTTTTTGTACCACTGTTCTGCAGTTTCAGTAGGAAAGAATGTTACTGGGTACTGGGCGCATGGGCATAAGCCTAAACATGTAAACAACTGGTCTACTTTTGCATTTAGAGGGCAGTACAGCTCTGGCACAGATAATCAGATTGGATCAGATATTTCTAAAGATCACAATTCTCAAATAGGAATTAAAAGTACTTTTTACATCAGAAGGCTCAATGTAAGTTTCAAATTGTGTTTAATTCTACCCTCCTACTATCCACAGTTGGTTTATTTGGTGAGATGATACTTTATTATAGCTAGAAATATTTTTACATTTTTGGTTAATCTCACAAACTTGTTTACTGTCACATCTACACTGTAAGATGGTTCTGTATATACATACAGTAACCATTTACCTTACACTAGTGCTTATCGTGGTCGAAGCTACCTTTCCGATTTTTCTCTCTCACATACCTTCTCTTTCTCACTTCTTTTGCGCTCCAGCTATATATAGTTGCATAGGGCAACATTTGATCATTTTTTATTATACAAATTTTAATCAAAATACGTTCTGCTATGCTCACCAAATCTGCATTTTCAGCGGCAAAATTTTGGTGCGTCCGTCTTCCTTCGGGAATTGGCAGGAAAAGGCCGACTGTACACGCGCCAGCTATGGCTGGCTATGGCATAACCATGTAAACATGTGATAACATGTAAACATGAAAGTTCGTTCAACTAGTCTTTTTACAAGGCGTAATCATTTAGTCACATGAATGTATGTTGGTAGCAGAGCGTGATGACATTGGTTCACATAATTACGGCGTTAATAGTCAACGTCTTGATGGAAGATCAACATCCGATCTCGAATGGTCGACACTCGAAGAGAGTGCACAGTAGCAGCGTCACGTAACTAAACATCGCTATGCAATGCATTGTGTCGCATGTACGTAATTGCAGCGTAGCGAGCGCACTCGGACACGAACCAGAAAAAACCGAGTCGCCATTACAACACAGTCAGCATGCTAGAAACGGGTATTCACGTCGACGTTAACGCTAAATGAGGTAAATTTACACATTTTGGACAAGAATTTTCATTTTGAAAGTTCCATCTGGAGTGAAATGGTGAGTTAATGCATAAAACAAATATATTAGCGCCTGATTGTGATCGATAATGGTGATGATGCTGCTTACTGAAGTAGCATGATTTTGTGTAAGATGTGGTGCATGTCAACAGCACGTTCGAACACGTAAGTGAATGGCGATGAGTGTATGTGTGTTTACTGTGCTTTCTATATGGCATTGGTCCTAGGGTGCCATGCATGCACGTGCGTGATTGCATTTGCAAATCAATCTCATACACATTGTGCATATTTTGTACGAGGAAGTCGCAGTATTTTGTTGAGTTAACAAAATAACGAAGACCTAAAGTACTGATACTAGCTTTATGAACTTTGTTTATAATGAAAATTAATTGTATTCGTCTTTATAAATTTCATTTCATTTCATTTCATTTATTATATATTTATTTGTTTATTTATGTATTTCCTCTCGTACTCATAGGGTTGATTGTCCCATTGATTTTGTTTTATTTTATTAAAATTAACTTAAAGTGATTCAGGTAAAGTGTCAGATATTGCACAAAATGACATTTGAGACTTCAATCCTATATCAATATCATTGTAAAATACAATTGAAAGATTTGTGAAAGTTTGAAAGAAAACGAACACTGTTAACCTAGTGAAAAAAACGAATATTGAGTTCATATTTTATCACCGAATACTGATGGCCTGTCATGGATTTGTAGCAGTAATAATCGTCCATTTGACGATATCCGCACTCGTGTATGTTGACTGTACAGAATTCATGGAATTTGCGCACGTTGGATCAAAGTTCAGTAGCGTCTGGAGTATGTTTCCCACGCGTGCTGGCTCGGACGTGTTTAGCTACAACAATTGTACTTTTTTTGAAAAGCGTTGATCAACGCTTTTCAAATAATGATTTTCAATGATAATTATCTTCATACTAAAGGGACATTTGAAAAAAATCTAACCCTATTTTATTCTTCTCTTACCATAAGCTAAACAACACGGCAGAAGAGAAACGAGGAAGCTCCAAGTATTTTTCGTGGAGTTAGACACTTTACCTGGATCACTTTAATGTCTGAATTGTTCAGTTTACCAATCATAACAAATACACATAATGATATCCAGCGTTCGAAATTCAAGTTTCAAGTTTCAAGTTTATTTAATTTATCTTTCTTATATAACACACATTACAAATATGTCATGAACATAGCAAATTAACAAAATATGGCGTTACAATAGAAAGATGAGGTGACCTTGGTTGAAAGCAGAGATGGTGGAATTAAGGTCCCTCGTGTGTATCTTATGGGTATGTCCAGATAGACAAACTCATCAAATAAAAGTACTACACGCATTAAATGCTTACAAACTAAACTAACTAATGAACTGAAAAAGATATAAACATAAATAAGTGTGATAAAATCTGACTACTAAATAATGACTATTTACAGGAAAAGCAGGAAAATACTACGAGTAACAGGACAAAATACAAGGTAGTGGGAGAGAGAGGGGCAATACAGACTGAAACACAGACAGAACAAAACAAGACAGACAGGTGATTTGAGAAACAGGAGTAGAATTAGAAGTAAGCAGGCCTATATAATTTTCCTACATTGTACATAATGATTTTAAAAAACTATGAATCTAGGCAATATCGACTCAAAAAAAGTAACTTCAGTTTGCGCTTAAAAACATAAAAGTACTGACCGATTGCGCTATTCTTGGTTCAAGGGAGTTCCAAAACCTAGGTCCAGTGGACCCCAATGTCGTCAGGGCGAATTGCGTTCTAACAAGAGGTAAATGATATGCTTGCGCGTGTCGTGTAGAATAATGATGAACTTGGTTATTTTTCTTAAATATTCTGGCCAAGGCTACTGGCAGCAAACCTGCATTCAAATCATACATAAGAGCTCCTAGTTGTAAATAATAAATATCAATGAATGTAATTAATGTAATTTACAAATGTAAACCAAATAATGTCTTTCTCTTGCACAGTAAACAGTTTTGTTTCCCTAAAGCCCTATCAATAACATTAACAAGTATGAACATTTTGCAGTCTTTTGGTTGAGTGGCAAAATTAAGATCGAAGAGGTCGAGAGCGCATGAAAGATAACTTTCAAGCGTACTTTTTCAGTCAACGCGCTCAATCAACGCGCAACTACTCGCAATAAATGTATGTTCTTATTTGGTTACACTTTCGGACGCTCATTGCAGTTTGATAATGTCTTGTTCATGTCATAATTACTATCGTAAATCGTGCGAGTGCATAGTTAAGACCGAGTTAGGACTTAAGTTTTATCCTAAGTTGTGGCTTTCAGAATACAAATTAGCTTATTTGCATACCGTAAAACTCCGTGTATAAGACGCACTTTTTTTCCGTCGGAAAATTTTCAAAATGGGGGGTGCGTCTTATACACAGGTACAGCAAAAAAAAAAAAAAAAAAAAAAAAAAAAAAAAAAAAAAAAAATTTTAGAAATTTTTTTTGGGACACCCAGTAGTCATGTTTAATGCATATTAAACTGGTCTAGGGCATGACAAGAGCTTGATATAAGGGGGAACATTTATCACAATATACCATTTTCCTACATAAATTATAGTGGTTAGCAAAACAAAATGCAAGTTTTTAAGCAGTAACACTGCTACTAATTGAATATTCAGATATTCATGAGTAGCAACACTCATTTAATATTCAATTTTCTAAACAGTGGTTATACATTTTTCTCAACAAAAAAGTTATTAATGAATTTAGTATTTTGCATATTTAATGAGCATTGCTACCTCATGAATATATGAATATTCATGAAAAAAAATATTCTAAAAAAAAAAAAAAAAAAAAAAAAATGTTTTTTTTTTATTTATTTTTTTTTAATAGAAAGTTGGGGGTGCGTTTTATACACGAGTGCGTCTTATACACGGAGTTTTACGGTACGTGTCTTAACTTTTTAGCTCATTTGCATACGTGTCTTAACTTTTTAGCTCATTTGCATACGTGTCTTAACTTTTTAGCTCATTTGCATACGTGTCGTAACTTTAGGATGTCCTAAGTTAGGACATGTCCTAAGTCCTGTTTTCAGAATACAAATATAGTTAAGACTCGTAACTTAGGACAAAATCCATGACTTAGGACATGTCTCATCTTTTCAGAATGCCCCCCCTGGCCAGCAAAAGGGCAGGGATGACTTTGAAATTAGATTTGCTGAGAATGCACTGAACATGTACCTCGAAACTCATATCAAAATATTTATATGCTTGTTGCTCATAAAATACATGCTTCTTGCCGTTCTGTATTCCTCCTGGTTATCCAGAAAACCGCTTGAAGTTGAATGAAAGTCAGTCTTTCCAACCAAAATCGTTCATTTATTTTTTTCGATTTTTTTGAGATTTCAATTTTTAGGACCTTGATTCTCGCTTTTGTAGATCTACGCTCAGTCATGTCAGTAGTTCATTTCGTATTTTCGATAAAAACTTACACCAATTGGACCGCAATGTCGGGGTGCCTTCGCTCGACCAAAAATTAGCGGGTTTCGGCACGGCGTGATTTTATGTACGAAGGTTCAATATATCGCTGTGCAGGTGAACTCGCACAGCACACGGCGCGTGTACAATGTCATTGGCGCACTGTGCTGTGTGTAACTGGCCAGGTTCTCTAGCCAGTTGAAGAAGAAAAAAGAGAGAGGTCGGGCCACACAAGCAGCCAGAGCAATGCCAGCCTACACGGGAACTATGTGGCCTGGTACAGAAAAATGTTGTTAAATTTTCACGCAAAATTCTGCAAAATCGATCATAACTGGCCCTAAAAATGATACAACTATTATTTGAACTTGCCAAAATGGTCCAAGTTATTCTTCAAATGTCGGAAATATGGAGAAATCTGCAATTTTGGGCAATAAAAAAACTGAAGATTAGTCAGTCGTGATCCATCTCGGAAGTGTTGCTGCTATCTGGATGACTGCCATGTATGCCTCGCAAACCTGCACCGCGTGAGTTACCATATCTGAATTCTGATATGGCAGTATCGTCCGAAATCGGATACGGTGCGCATGCTTGCAGATCGCGAGTCCGCTTGTTTTGGGCAATAATAAGCGGTCTCCGCACGTTGCGGGCGTGTCTTCTTTGTTTACGGTGGAAAACCTAGCAGCAAGAGAAACAAATGCAACTTATATGATGGTTTTTGTCGCGCCCACCAAGGTGGAGGGAGACTAATGCCTGGAGCAGACAGAGCCGACTCGACCTGATCCGACTGGTTTTCAGCCTGATTAACAGTATGTGCTGCCTCAGGACTCCGGTTTTGCCAGTCAAGTGCCAGTCGGAGGTCATTCGAAGCCGATTCAACACGTTGGTTCGGCTCCGACTTAGCGAAACCGACTCTAGTCTGACTGAAAACCAGTCGGATCGGGTCGAGTCGGCTCTGTCTGCGCCGGGCTTAAGGGATCCAAATTGCGTCCATCCGTCCGTCCGTCTGTCTGTCTGTCCGTCCGTGACGCTTACAAAAATTTGAATAACTTTCCAACCGTGCATCTGTTTGTAACCAAACTTGATTGGTAGATGCCCTACACCGGCCTCCATGATATGCTGGGGTCAAAGGTCACATAAGTAGGTCAAATTCAGATATGGTCAATGAGGGTCAATGTGAAGTTTTTGGGGTACGAGTCTATTAGGGTCGATAACTTTCCAACCCTGCATCTGTTTGTAACCAAACTTGATTGGTAGATGCCCTATACCGGCCTCCATGATATGCTGGGGTCAAAGGTCAAATGAGGGTCAATGTGAAGTTTTTGGGGTAAGAGTCTATTAGGGTTGATAACTTTCGAACCCTGCATCTGTTTGAAACCAAACTTGATTGGTAGATGCCATACATTGGCCTCCATGATATTCAGGGGTCAAAGGTCACATAAGTAGGTCAAAGGTCATATGAGGTGAAATGTGAAAGTTTTGGGGTAAGAGTCTATTAGGGTCGATAACTTTCCATCCCTGCATCTGTTTGTAACCAAACTTCATTGGCATGAATGCGCGCAATTGGGCGAGACACGTTATGGCTATCGCCTTGTTTGTAAGTATAAATTATCATTTTTAAAGTGAAATTTTGTACAATAAATGATAAAATCTGTTTCAATCTAGATATGGATTTGGTGACTTTAGATAAGCTGTTCTTTTCTCTGTCTTTGAGGTTCAAAGTGTGTCCATTCGAATTTGCCACTGTATGGAGTAAATGGTCCTACCAGGACCATTTACAATACTTTGTAGATGTCGGTCAGGCCTGAAAAATGTAATTGGTCTGACATGTCTGAGCGGAGCAGTGAGTACATGTGTGAACTGTGATGGTTGTACTACAGTACACTCTACAGTCTGACTTCTACCTCGGTTATCTACATGTAGCTTTGTCACCAATCGAATTATTTTGTTGATAGGGGTGTGCCGCAGGTTCTTGGCCCTGAGAACTGATGGGAACTATTTAACAAGTTAAGTGAAAAATATGGCCTTGGACTTGGGAACTGATTAGCCTTGGACTGTCCTACCAGAACCGTTTACAATACGTTGTAGATGTGCTCTGGACCAACAACATATTATGTTCATGAATCAAACTGACAATGACAAAACAACAAGAAAATCTTGTAATCTCACATGTTGAGCCTCATCCACACCTGTAAATTTTTGTTTCAGGCCACCAAATAATGGGGGAAATTATTTTGCTGGCTCGATTGTGCCACTTGCAAAATAAGGTAGTGTGGTAGTGGAACCTGATTTAGTTATTTAAAAGAACTATGAAGTAGGTTACAACTTACTTGAAAAATTATAACACACTTTTATCAACTATACAAGTGTGACGAAGGTGACGAAGGTTGAAGGTGTACTGTAGTTTGATATTATCTGCCATTTCAAAGTAGAAGGATTTTGGTAGATCAGATCATCAGAACAAATGGATTCATATAATATTACAACTTTGTTCATGGGTAATATTCTCATTTAGGGAGAGGGTTTTTTTTTCGAAAAGAAAAAGAAAGTTGAGAAGAACAGGTTAACCCATGCAGGACTGTTCTCCAAAATACTTGGGCTGGTCGAGGTCTACATTGTAAGGGGAATGTTCGGTAAAAATATACCAAAATTAGCCTGTTCTCAATTTGTATTATAAGTTAATTATCTAGTCATTGTAGGTCTGGTGTTTCATTCAAGAATTTTCTTGTGTATGAAAAATCCAATATTCATATTTCTTATTGGATACAATTGATTGATTTAATAGTTGCGTTATCAAACTGATTGGATACAGTATAAACATATGCCTCTCTGTCATTCTATAACACACACGTCATTATCCTCTCCTCTTTTCTAGATCTACAATGGCTTCATCAATGACGAAAGGTTCTGATGTTCAGAAGCCATCTGCCGATGTAAAGCTTGAAGTAGATGGTCCCTTGAAGCCTTCGGAAGAAGGGAAGAAAGGTGGTCCAGAAAAGATGTCTGCAGAATCCGTCGCTGTTGGAATGAGAGGAACTAAGCCTGATGATACTGCAAAGCTTGATGTTGATGATGTGAAAGGCCCCAAGCTGGAGTCATCAGAAGCAAGTGATCATGACCAAGCTGGATGCACTGAACCTGCTGCTGTGAGAGAGAAAGACACTTTATCTAATGAACTCCCAGTCCCGGCCACTGCTGAATTTGATGGTGACAATATTAACAGTCCGAAGCTAGACACAGAGTCTCCTGATGGAGGCAGTTTCAAGCAAGCACAAATCCCTGAGACTGGCGCTGTCAGAAAGAAAGAGAACAAGTTCAGTAAAATGACCATCCCCACAGCCATTGGGACTACTAACTCTGGTGGTGCCCAAACCAGTCCCAAGCTAGGCTCCATTGGGCCTACTAACTCCGATGGTGACCAAACTAGTCCCAATCTAGACTCAGCATTGCAAAAAGTTGGAAATGAGGGTTCCCCTTCTTTCAGCGGCCCGGAAGCCTCTATGACTATAGGAAGCCTGTCTGGGCCAGTTGCAACTGGCATCTCGGAGTCCTGCTGCTCCTTGCTCGACCCAGCGAAAACAGCAGCTGAGAATGTATCGGGGAGCCCTGCCTTGCATTCTGTGCCAGTTGCTATCGGTGGAGCCCACTGTCACCATAGAAAGAGGGACCAGAGTTGTAGTTCGAGTGGGTCCGGCACTAGCTGCTGTGAGGATGGATGCGAGAAGAGAGCGTCGGACGTAGTGAAGGGGGTCCATGCCAGTCTGAGGCGCAAGCTCAAAGAAGGTACAGTACTATATTAGTATGATAATTCATCTGTATCTTTGGTATTTCATCAGAATTAATTAGCATTTAAAACTTTTGATCACAACGCTGACAAAAACTGTAGACGACACCCCAAAATGTTGACGGTAAATAATTGCAAATTGTGATCAAAAGTTAAAATGCTAATTCTTGAGGTACAGTACTTGTTTACATTTGTTGTTGTTCTCTATACTGATATCATTCAACAAACATTCCATTTCAGGGCTCTCCAGAAGCTTTTCTTTTAGGTGGTCAAAATTACATTGACACCCAGCATAGATTTGTGTATTGTATATCCTAATTTGTTGGTGGCCAGTACAAGATTACTGTTTTCACTGCTTGTGGGATGTAGGATGGGTGAAAAAATAGCTGGATCTCTGTATGGTCCACTCGCCTTGGACCCGCACAATTTAGTGTTCAGCAATCCAAATGGGATAGAATAACTCAAGATTTAGCTTCCCAGTCTGCTGGTGGCAATGCTCATTGCACAGGAGGATTCATTGAAGTCTGCAAACTTCCAGCTCTCTCTTTTAGGGAAAATGCAGATTGCTGTTCCATGGTTCTGTGTGAAATTGCGCAAATCAATTTCAAAAACTGAATGTTAAACACTTGGTACGGTAAGTTTCTTGAAAATGATAACCATCTCTGCAATGATCTCCCATTAGTGAGAATGGAATAGCGCCATCTCTAGTTCACTTCTCTGCAGTAAGAAGAACTTGGTCATTACTAGTACAGTGATAGTCTCATCATCATGTCTGTGGGATTTGCAACAGAAATGTCTGGTTTAAAGACTGGACTGAGGTCTTAATGTATTAGGCAATCCCTATGTAATGTAAAGTTATGCAATCACTGTAATCATTATAGTAGTAAAACTCAGGAACAGGATATTAGGAAGCCCTGTAATTCATCAATGATAATAATCAAGAACGTACATACTTTGCAGAAACAAATTGCATACATGTACTTGTTATCTAAAGTAGTGTGCATATAATGCAAACTAGCCTTTTATGTTAATTTTTCTTTAATTAAGACTTTCAAAGGCTGATAATCCAGTAAATAGTCCATACTTTTTTGAGTTTTGATTTAAAAACTCATTAAACTTTTTAAACATTTGAAAGTATATTTACATGTAGTATAAATATATTTATTCATGGAAAGAGAATGGTTTACCCCATTAAACTAACCACATTCTATTAATACCCTACATAAAAAAAATGGGGAAACATGTCATCATTATTATCCAAAAATAGTTATTTTAACTTGCTCAGAACTATTTTACTTTGTAATACATAGACCCCAGCGGCCCAGCCCTAGTATTATCAATACCAGTCATAAATGGGATAATGCACTGCTAGTCTAATCATCATCAAATGATACACAAACATGTTTACCGCTTGGAAAGAAACTAGTTAAAGCTAAAGAGCTGTTTTGGGAAACTACTGGAAAGTGAAAAGGCTCAAATCATGACTAGGTCTAACACATGCTTGCTCTTTTCCCCAACAAAATGAAAGTATATCATACAGCATCTTTGAATGTAAAGAGTTGACTAAATTATTTTGAAAGAGATTATTTTAGCAATAAAATGTTTAATGTTGCAGGTACATCATAATAATAATGGTTGCTTGAACTAGTTTCTTATAGCACTCTTTCCGCCTTTCGACAAATGCAGTGCATCATTATCATTTCCTTGATCATTGGATACACACTGCAATCAATCCAGCTCACAAAGTGCACATTTTCCACTCCCTGGGGAGTATTCCAGGCAGGCATGCCCGATAAGATTAATTCGCTCATGGAAAGCATGTGGAAATTGTACACAGTGAGTGTGGAGTCAAAGGTTCATTTGTTCATACTGCAATCGTACAGGCTAAGTGCAATGGTGGTGTGATATTAGTGGCAACTTGGTCATTTTACTGAGGAACTGTTTGCCTTAAATATTCGTGCTTAGAAATATTTTAATTAAAGGTTCATATTTTAAATCTGGACATCTACTATTTGAACCATTTTAGTCAGTAAGTTTTGCAACATGTTTTAAACTTACTTTTCCAATTATGGGTCACTTGTAATATGTACAGTGTCCACTTTTCTTTTTCTTTTTTTATGACCAACCATTAAAACAAATTTGTAATATTTTGTCTTTGTGTTGGGCCACTAGATTCAGGTTTCGGGCGACTAGAACTTGAAAAGTCTTGTTTTTTACTTGCCCAACAAATAGTGCCACAAGATAAAATAAGTTAATTACTAGCATTGCCTGAGTAATACACACATTCAACTGTATTTAACTTTAAAGTGAATAAAAGTAAGGCTGCTGAGGACAGGAAACCCTTTGGCACGGTCTGCGCAGTTTTATCTCACCGATCATCTCCGTAATGGGTTTGTTTTTTTAGCCATTATCTCTTTGTATTGCTCCATTGACCTAGTTCTCTTCCTGTAGTGCTGCAAATGTTACGGAATGAGTTTTTCATTATGACATGATTGAAATGAATCAAATCGTTCAAGACCATGATGACGTGATACATGTAGATCAGTCTTTGATCCTTTTCCCATGAATTTAGAAATTGTGCTTTGACAGAAATTATAGATCCTTAGTTTATATAAATATAGCCATGTTCTTCACTCCAAAATTTTGTATTCATAATCTGCATTGTTGTACAATGTTAAGGATTTTTTCAGTGATGTATTAATTACTTTAAGAACAATGGATATAAACGTTTAGGTAGACATTTGATTTATAAATAATTTGCTAAATATCCGATGGGAGTTGAATCCCCACCCCCTGAAAAAGGTCATAACATCAAAACAAATTTTAAAAAACATGTTGCAAATGAAACAGTTTCTGTTGGTAATGTAATAAAAAGTGGGTTTTGGGGTTTTTAATGCAGGCTGACAACAAGAAACACGTTAGAAATCAAATATTAAATTCAGGCATTATGCAGGGCTCTCCCCTTCATTTGACACAATTAAAACATTGAAAGTGCTCAATAATTGAATTAGTATCTAGATCAGTTTTGATTGAATAACAATTAATTGAATATGATCAGTTTGAAAAAAACAAACAAACCATCTGACAGGCTCTTCATAATGAATGATGATTAAAAAGGAGTCTATTAAACAGACCTTTGTTCTTGATTTTAAGTATTGTGATTCAACTGCAAACATGATATTTTGTACTTTAGCCAGGTCATCCAACTGTTTGAGAGACCTAATTGATTTTTATAGATTAACCAAGATCTGTTACAAAGATTTTGTAATTTTGTAATTAACATGTGATTATACACTTAAGAATGGGAAGAATGTGTGAAATATTTCACAAGCCATGAACCCAAACTATTTTTTTCGCAATCAGTGTTCATGAAACAATTACGACTTTCCTGAGCAAGCCTGTTACTTTTTTAAGGTCATTACTGGAACAAAATCGTAGCCTAGCGATGTACATTGTACAACATGATTTTACATGTGTCCAAATGACTCATATGCACTGGGGGAGTGGGGGAATTTAGTTTATAATATTTTTTAATGAACCCAAATTATTATTTTTCTTTTTTCTTTCAAAGCTTGGCTGCCTTGGTACAATATCATACTTTTAAGATAGATGACTGATTATAAAACTCATTTTTAATTTTTTTTTTTATTGAGTTACGATATTCATATAAGAATATATTACCCAAACAGGCTTTTTAATTTTTTTTTTTTATTGATCGTGACTGTTACTTAAACTATTTAAAATTGTATAACACTACACAGGTAATGCACCTAGGAAGGTGTTATTATGTGCAATGTGTTGTACCATACTTACCAAGACCTGAACAAAACGGTAGATTTAATTTGCCTATCAAGTTTTTAGGGAGCTGAGAAAGCTAGCAAAAGAAAATGTCTGAAAGGCCTCTCCAGGGGCAGGAAAATTTGCAATGAAAAAATGAGACTATTTAATAGGCAGTTGATTTCCCAAATAGAATTCGAGTGATAACAAAAGTGTATGATATAAAGGATGGTTAAAATTGGGGTTGATTTCAAAGGAAAGAGTTTCCATTGTTGGTAGACCTATGACTTAAATTTAGACATATTTTTGTACTAAGTTCAATAGTTTAGGAAATAAAGGATTGTGAAAATTCAGAATTACTACAAACTGTTGTTTTCAATGAAAAGAGTTGACTAAAATACCCTAAAAGCAGTAGTCTACCACCACCAGTGGGGTAGAGTTAGCATAATGTGGCAATCATGCGATACGAAACTGAAAACTGGCAGCTTTGGCTTTGTAATCATTAAAGGGGACCACCACGCAGAGAACAAGACAGGCTTATGTGTTTTAGTAGATGTAATAGATGTTCAATACTTTGCAAATGGTTGTGTAATTTATAAACAATGCAATTAATCACCCAAAGCTTACAGGGCTTTGGTGCTGTAAGCGCCAAACATTTGCGAGTGCTTCAATTTTATGTATCACGTATGTTTGAAGACAATAGAACACATATATCCTACCTAGACCTAGACAATAGACGTCTATATATACATGATAATTTTTCAATTATTTGGGGGTAAAATGGACTATTAAAACTAGTATCTTTCATTTACTAGATTAATTTTGGGTATTGGTTCCCTTTAAGGACATGCACGTGGGTTCGAAAATCGTAGAAAAATTTCATGCAGTTTAAAAAAAAGTATCAAAAGCTGAAGATGACTAATTTCATATCCGGCGTTCACTCTACATTACGTGTGATTGTGATCTAACTCTGACTCTTACTTGTGTAAACTTGTAAAGACAATAAACCTATTGTTTCATAGCCTTGATCATTTTAAAGCCATTGTGGAGTCATTGCTGTCGGAGAAGAATTTTAGTAAAAGGCAGAAATGACCTCAAAACAAACTGTCATTAGATAGATGTTGTTGTTAATAACGGCAAAACATTCTTCCGATAATCAATCAAATCGTGTAATTAAACCAGAAAGTTTACAATGCAAACAAAGATATGCGTAAGGGACAGTTTTAAATTATTTTAAATGTCAGTTAAAATTACCATTCATGAATGCACAAATATCTCCACTCACCAGGACCAAACAATGCAGAGACATCCTCTAGTATTGCAGAGATCTGTGACAGATCTCTGCAATACTAGATTATGCTGAAAAAACCCTGTCTGAATGAAGCAAACTGTGAAGGTTGACCGAGATATGACAAGTTGCATTATTGTGTGTGTGTGTCTGTAAGCACCCCCAACCGAGGACATACCCTAACCCTAACCCTATCCAACCACGGACACATTTCCAACCGTGGACCTTCCTCGTTTACTTAACTAGTGCAAAGGATTGCTAATTCATATGCCATTCATATGCGCGCGCATCAAAAATCCGGAAAAATTAATGTGCACCCCGTACGTCCACGGTTGTGCTCTTGAAAGTCAAACACATACACAATAGTCCTCGGTTGGACGCAGAATATCAATGTGACACATATTAGTGTGTCCACGTTTGCATAGTACAAGGATTTAGGTCCTCGATTGACATGGCTTACAGGTATGTGTGTGTGTGTGTGTGTGCGTCTGTAAGCACCCCCAACCGAGGACATAATATATGCCACTACTATCCAACCACGGACACATTTCCAACCGTGGACCGTCCTCGTTTACTTAACTAGTGCAAAGGATTGCTAATTCATATGCCATTCATATGCGCGCGCATCAAAAATCCGGAAAAATTAATGTGCACCCCGTACGTCCACGGTTGTGCTCTTGAAAGTCAAACACATACACAATAGTCCTCGGTTGGACGCAGAATATCAATGTGACACATATTAGTGTGTCCACGTTTGCATAGTACAAGGATTTAGGTCCTCGATTGACATGGCTTACAGGTATGTGTGTGTGTGTGTCTGTGTGTGTGTGTGTGTTGGTGTATGCATGTGACTGTGTATGTGTGTGTGTGTTTGTTTGTGTGTATGTCTGTGTGTGTGTGTTTGTTTGTGTGTATGTCTGTGTGTGTGTATGTTGGTGTATGCATGTGACTGTACGTTGTGTGTGCGTTTGCGTGTGTGTGCATGTGAGAGAGAGAGTTTGTAAACTCCAATTGAGGACACACGTTGGACACCTACTATACAAATGTGAACATACCTTCAAGCGAGGATGCCCTCATTTTCCCAACCTAGTATGTACGTGTGTTTGTGTGTGTGTGGATGGAGGGGGGGGGGGGGGTCGGTGTACCATAATCACGAGTTTAATTGTCCTGTTTTCTTTCCTTCTCACATAAATGTCAAAAAAAAGAAAAACAAAATTAGTGATCTGCAGGATACATGTTGTGAGCTTCCTTCCAGTCTTCTGCCATTACCTTATCTATTTATGCAAGGCCAGTCAGACTATAGATACTTACATGTAACATCATTGGGGAATGTTTTTAGGATATTTTCAGATACTGATTAGGCCTATTAGTAATGTAATTAAAGCCTCATAACCATCAATTGAAATGCCCCCCCCCCCCCTAAAAATTTTTTTTTTTTTAAATCAAAAATCAAACAAACAAAAATATCCAATAAAATAGGCTTTTTTTGTCACCACCATGTGACAAAATTAAAGTTATCATACAACACACTCTTCTTTATGCAATTACCAAAATCGACCAAAATATTATGGCTCTCATAATTTCTTTTTCTTGGCCAAAGTAACATTTTACTGGCTCTGGGCCAGTGGGTTAGTGTTGGTGTTGAGCAGTAACATCTTTTATCATGCATGCGGAATGCACAGACTAAACTATGTCCTACTTTCAGTTTCGTATGGGGTGCCAACCTACCTGTTGCGATTTTGAAAAGTCACATTTTTATCCTGTGAATTGGCATATAGTTAATAGTTCATTATATCATCTGACTTAGTAAAATACGCGTCGTTGATTGGCTAAACACGGTCACATGACTGGGGTGTCAATTTGTTATGATACCATGGCCAGAGAGTTATGACACCCCTCTGGCCCCTGCTGCAAAAGAGATTGCATTATGACGTCACAATGAGAACCAAAGGTACACATATAATCTACATGTACCATATGTTGTTTTTGACTGATTTCATTTTCAAATGCATGAATTTGTATGAGCCCGCGGATTTAGCCAGATGATATACTAGTTGTTAACTTTGTTGTCAGGGGGGAAATCACAGAATGTTCCCTCGGGATTTAAAATTCTATTTCGTGAAGAAAATAAGTCCTTCAAATTCGTCTCGGGACTTATAATCTTCCCTCAATAGCATTTAAAATCCCTCGGATGGAACATTCTGTGATATTCCCTCCGCCACCAGTTAACAACTGTATAATGATGTACAGCCTTTCTTGAGGGATAAATTATTCAGATGACAAGGTTTACTACTGAGATGATTAAAAATAAAAGCATCGGCCCAAATTCTCATCAGTGGCTCAACTTGCGCCCGGCCTAAAAAGATGGAGACTACGGGTAACCAGTTAAATCATTTTGCACCTGCATACCTATTGTGTTGTCGCTATTGGTCCCCGGAGATATTCTAATTGTTTCCTTTCATTATCCAGTCAATCCCTTGAGTTCTGATTACAGGCATAGTATAGTCGGTCATCAGCCAAATTGCGTCCTGTATCATCCTGGACATTGTATTGCTGGTGACCAGAATATACTATGAATGAATTTCAAAGGGCCCATTGTCCTGATCTGCATATAAGCAGAACTCAAGGGATTGACTGGATAATGAAAGAAAACAATCAGAATATCTCCGGGGACCAATAGCGACAACACAATAGGTCTGCAGGTGCAAAATGGTTTAACTGGTTGCCCATAGTCTCTGTCTTTTTAGGTCGGGCACAAGTTGAGCCACTGATGAGTATTCGGGCCAATGTAATCTATATTGGTTCATGATCCTGATAACGTGCTGTCCTTTGCAAGTGGATATGTTTTTTGGTCAGATTATGAATGTGTGTACAATATCTTCTAGGTTCTCTCTTTAGGGATAGCTTGTTCAGATAACATCATTTTTCATAATGTTGTTTAAACCTACTCAGGCACTGCTGCCATTTAAAACTAGATACATTTTGTGCAGGACTATGAATAGGCAGAAGGTTTAACTTTATCAGGATTATTATCCATGTATGTAGAAAATTTCTCCTTTGGATAACTCCATCACTCAATATTATTTAGTTTTATTATGCAATTATTCTGATGTTGTATGCTGGATGCTTTTTTAAAATTCAAAATCTGCTTTCATTTAAAACCAATTATACACTTTTTTCGTAATATTACCAGACTTGAGGGAAACTAGCAGATTATATTACATTATTTTCAACACTTCCATTTAGATATCTGTTTTCATTTAAAAGGGGCATGTATTCTTGCACTACAATATGGCAGAAGATCTAAATTTATCAATCGTGATTATCACATAAACTCTCTTGGGGATCGAGCTAGAGAGCTTCTTGACATTAATGTTGAGACTAGCCAGATTTGACTGTACATGCATGGGTCAGTGACTTCACTACACACTTTCTTCATATCTTGGCCAGAAAGCGTGTGTACAATTTACAACTCCTTTCCCATTATTTCTTTTCATTTAAACTGTTTCTGAAATAGTTATGAGAAATGTCAGGTTTATTCATTTTGAAAATGATCTATTAACTTTATAAGATATTTCCATTGGTGATATTTGAGACTTAAATAATATATATGGTACCGATTTCATTGTAAGATTCTTCTAAAATGATGTGTGACATTTTCATGGAAAAAGAGCCCTGTTAACTTAGTAAAAAGAAAATTACAAATCGATGCCAGACTTGATGATCACCCCCTGCCCATTGACTGTCATTCAATCATACATATCTCCTTAATTAGGGAGACATTTGACAAATCAACACCCATGTCATTATTCTGTTACCAGAAGCCTAACAACAAGGAACAGGAGAAAAGTGAAAGCTCCCAGTGATTTGGGTTTGACATTTAAGTTTTAAAATGGATCGATTTGAACTCAGAAAGGGACACGTTTTTGTCCTGTGATTTAATTGTAGTGTTTATTCTTCTTCTTCTTCTTCTTGTCAAATTATGTCCCCGTGCCACCCTTCCCCCCATGGCAAACCGTTGGTTATGGCCTCTTGTTGGTGATTGGATGGATATCAGCCAGCCGGAAGGGATGTCAATGAAGTTGTTATGAATTTGTTATGAACTGGTGTAACTCTTACAAGTAGTAAAAGGAGTCTTGCTCCCCCATCCCTAAATGTTTCAAAACCTTGAAAAGTAGCCAACCCCCCCCCCCCCCCACTAAATAAAATTGTATTTTTCCCAGCTGGAGGTCAAACGTTTTGGGTTATAATTTTGCCTGGCTCAGGAACATTCAGACTTCTTGGTGTGAAACTAGTCTTCCTCTCCGTAATATTGCATGTTTCCTATTTAACAGGCTAACTCTTAAAGGGAATCATCACCCCCCAAGGCAATCAATCAATGCAATAGTTTTAGTAAGTCCATTCCACCAACAAGTTCAGAAAAGTAGGTTTCCAGACAAATTATATGATTCATTTATAAAACTCATCGCCATAAAGCATGTGTTTGTGGGTTCATGGTGTTCATGGACAGACGAAAACTAGTCTATTGTCTAGGACATTATGTGTCCTCTGTAGTTCTATTGTCTTCAAACGTACGCATGTATAGAATTGCGCACTCAATTATTGGCGCTTACAGAACAAAAGGCCCTGTTGGTTCCATAAGTTTGGGTGATTACATGTAATTGCATTGTTTATGAATAATACAACCCTTTGCAAAGTACAGGCAAGGGTACCAAAACATGTACCGTATTTGTCGGTGTATTAACCGCTCCGGTGTATTAACCGCACCCCTAAAAAAAGTTTTAAAAAATAAATTTTAAAAAGTGCGGTTAATACGGTCGTGTATTAACCGCACCCCTTTTTTTTTTTTTTTTTGTGTGAAAAAAGGTGCGGTTAATACACCAGCAAATACGGTAAACCTGTGTTTTTTGTGTGTCGTACGGTTGAGACGGTAAATGAGGCTCAAGAGACGTTTGTTAGCGTAATTCTGGATACTATTTATTAAAAAACCATTGTGTTGGTCCCCTTTAATCATGTACTGTAAGGAACCTTGCTTAATACAAGTCCCCATCCTGGGGAGGTACTCTATTAGAAAACCTTACTGTAGCCCAAATACTTGATGAAGAGTGAATCCCTTTGCCTTGTCCTCGGTATGCAAACTGGGTCATGTAATTGGGGCCGTACGACGCTCATTAGCTGGGGACAGCCTGATATCTTCCCGAATGCAGTTGTTTTTTTGTTTTACACTCTAGGCGCTCAACTCGTCACGGCATCTGTGAACTTGTCACCCAATCAGATGCTCTCCACTTAAAGGACAATGAAACTAGATGGCTTTCAGCTACTATTATCATTTAGAGGGTGAACAGACATTTAATTTGATACATGACTTGGCAATTTTGGCCTACTGGATCCCATGAAATCCTTCTGTGAACATACCCAAATTTGACTAATTGTTACGGCGGCAAAAGATGATGGGAGCGGCCATGTTCGTGTAACTACCCGACATGCTTTGCAAATTCTGACGTATGTGCGGATGGCCGAACAAAAAGATAGAAAAGCTTTTCACTGATTTGCAGACTCATCAAAGCGTCTACAAGTATTCAAACAATGGTTTGAATTGGTGCTATTGAATTGATAATAAGTGCAGGAATGCATCATTGACCGATCACAGTGGTGTACGTCCGCACAGACCTAACAATGGCGGCCTCCAGCGTTCGCGTGAATAGTGGTGTACCCGATAGTGTTTTCACATATTTCTTCCAAAGCAGAAATCTGAGTCGGGGTAATGTTATGCGAAATAAACAAGCATATTATGATATATAAAGCAGCGAAAAAATACACGGGGGCGGCGGGCGAATTCGCCCCTGAAATGCCCAAATTCGCCCCCCCCCAAAAAAAAAAAATTCGCCCCCGAAATTATTATATATATATATTTTTTTTTGGGATTTTCAGGATTTTTTGTGGGATTTTTCTGTTTGGATTGTGATAAAATGCTTATAAAATGATCACTTACAGCATTATAGCTTATTAGTAACCCCTGAAATTCGAAAATGAGCCCGGAAATTTGTAGCCTCCGAAAGTTGGAAAAGTAGCCCCTGAAAATGGAGCCCCCAAAAAAAAAATTTTTATTTTTTTGCTGATATAAAGTAAGATAAATGTCTCTATTCTAGAGTTGCATTAGCCTTTAAAGGGCAATGAAACCCAAGCAAAATGTTGCTTTCATAGTCTTGAAGAGATTAAGAAGAAGAATCTCTGAAAGTTAGAGCATAATCGGGTAAGAAACAAGAAAACTACGGCTCTTTGAAGATGTACATTTATTCCTATGGGGAACTCAAATTGGCAACGCACTCTGATAAGTGTGTGGACAACTCCCCATATGTTTTGTACACAAATGTTCCCATTTTTACAGTTTTCTTCATAGTCACATTTTTCCATTCCCCCTACTCATGATATGTTATGTATAAAAGCATTCTACAAAACATATGTTGAACTTGAACGAAGGGTAGACATAAATTTTGAGAAAATTGACCAAATTGAAATTTTGTGTACAAAATGTATGAGGAGTTGTCCACAACTTTACCAGAGTGCGTTGCCAATTTGAGTCACTCGAAGAAATACATGGCTCTTTTCAAAGAGACATAGTTTTCTTATTTCTTGACCGATTGTGCTCAAATTTTCAGAGACTATTCATTATATTTAGTGTCTTATAGTGCATACAACAATTTGTCTGGATTTCATTGTCCTTTAACTTAGCAAATAGAAAACAAACTAAAAGGTTGAAACTTTAAATAAGAATTTGTATTTCAAGCCGGGATGTAGGTTTTCCATTTTAATCTGGCATTTGTTTTACTTTTTCAGATTTTTAGATAGAAATCTTTAACAATTTAATTATCCCATTGTTCAAGAAATTCACGCTAAGAACAACATATATAATTTAAAAAAAATTATTTTCCTTAGAGGCTGAATCATTTGAAATAAAGTATTCAACATTTTCTTTTTAGGAGTACTACGTTAGCACTCGGCTTGCTTGCTCGCTCATGAATGATTATTTTTCCAGATTTGTATCATCTATACTTTAGTAGACTAAATTATACATTCAAAATAATGCAGTCAGTGACTGATAATGTACAAACCTATATGACAAAGTAAGATTATTTTCAGGGGTCTTTGGTTGTATAATTACAGGCTATTTTGGCATCGGCTGAAGCCTTGGCTAATAATACTTTGAAGGATGCATCAAAGTAATGCTATCAAAACATGCACAAATTGCAAATAGATCTCTTTGATTGTTCATTTTTTTTGTCTTTTGACATTTCATTAACTTCTAAGATAAACATTTAGTAATTTGTTTTGAAGAACATGTACCTTGAAGAAAAGTGGAACAATACTTGCTATTTTGCTGTTTGTCAAGTCTGAGCTCATAATAGATTGGTTTAATTTTAATATTTAAATCTAAATTTACCAGCAGGTTACCAACTCATGCAGTGGCCTCCGCAGAATTATTTTGAGAATACTCAATAACATGATAGATTCTGAGTAGAATAGAGTATCAGCTAAGACAGATCTGACAGTGCGCTGTTGGCTATTTTTCTTCAACGGTATTACTCTGTTAATTATTTGCGGCTATTTGCAATTTCCTTTTCTTTAAAATTCCTCTTTGTACAAGGATTTCCAGTTTGCAATCCAATGTGTAATGTTAAAAAAAAAAAAAACTTGTCTGGGCTTGCCTGGGCAATTTGTCTTGACTTTTGACAAATACGAGGTAGGTTGTTTGTCCTATTCTTCTATTCTTTCAAACAAATTCACAACTATATAGAGAAATGATTGTAAGAGCACTCTTGACATCCAATCCAAGAGATTGATTTGTAAAAACATGTTTTTTGTTAACTGAACCTATCTACCTCTATTTTAAAAGCAGGGTTGTCAACTTTGGGGAGCTGCTTGGAGGGAGATTTTTTTTCTTCTCTCACCTGCCCCCAAAAGTCGCTCAGTGGCAGGGGGAGGGGGGGGGGGGGTGTCCATAGAAAATTTTGAAGCCGAGACCGAGACCATTGTTTGAGAATCGTGTAAGGGGGGGGGGGGGGTGTGTCCGTAGAAAATTTTCAAAGCCGAAGACTGAGTACTTTCAACATTTTTGAGACCGAGACCAGGACCAGTCGAACCACAATGGAAATAAACGCGTTTGATAGTTCGTTTTTATTTTGGTGCGGGAGATTTTCATTTTTGTACACGTTTGGCGGGAGGTTTTTTCATAAGCCCGGGAGATTGGTGGGACGGCGGGAGAATGAGCGTGGTGGCGTGAGACTCCCGCCAAATGCGGGAGGGTTGACAGCCCTGTTAAAAGGCATGCATCATTATTCAAAGGAGCATTGTTTGCCAGTTGACTTGAGTGGAGGATATCTCCCAGGTGCTGTAGAAATATTTAAACAAAATTTTTAAGACATATTTGATTTCACTGTAGATTAAAGGGGAGTGGTTGTAATTGTAAAGCGCATTGAGCAGTTAATAATTGGAAATGGGAGCCTTTAATTATTCTTATTCTTATTCTTATTCTTATTTATATATTTCTTCTTCTTGTTATTATTATTTGAAGAGTGGGAGAGGATTTGGCATACTATTTTTTTCTTGCAGATTATATATATTGAAATTATATAAATTTCCCAATGAAATCAATACTTTTCATATATCCACCTGCCCCCCTACATCTCTTCTCCCTCGACCCCTCAACTACATCCTCCCGCCCCCCCCCCCCCCCTCACAACCGTATGTCTACCCCCTCCACAATCAAGTACCGTAAAACTCCGTGTATAAGGCGCACCCGTGTATAAGGCGCACCCCCAACTTTCTATTTAAAAAAAAAAAAAAAAAAAAAAAAAAAAAAAAAAAAAAAAAATTCTTAGGACACCCTGTATTTTTTTTTTTAGACACCCTGTAGTGCTGTTGGAATACTTACATCGCTGGTCTAGGGCATATCAAGGGCTTAATGTCAATTGTAGCTTTCATCATCATATACATTTTTTCACATACAAAATAGTGGTTAGTACAAAAAATTGCACACATTGAGCAATAACACTGGTGCTCATAAATATTCATATTCTTATTCATGAATATTCATAAGCACTTATACTCATTCAATATATGCAATTTTCTTAATTAACTAACCACTATTTTCAATTATGAGCAAAATTTATAACCACTGGTTAGATAATTGCATATAATGAGTACCTGCTGCTCACGAATGTATGCATATTCATTAGCTGCAGTATTTGCTCAATAAACTTGCAATTTTTAAATTTGTAACCAATATTTGTTTTGTGTGAAACAGGTATATGTTGCTGAATGCTAAACTTGACAGCAAGCCTTTGTCATGCTCTATACACCAGTGTAATATGCATTGAACATGACTACAGGGTGTCCCAAAAAAAAAAAAAAAATAAATCAAAAATTTCAACCAAAAAAAAAAAAAGTTTTTTTTTTTTTTTTTTTTTTTTTTGTTGTTGCTATATCCTGTGTATAACGGCAGCACCCCCCGACTTTGAAATTTTTTCCGACGGAAAAAAGTGCGCCTTATTACACAGAGTTTTACGGTATGGTTTTCTCTGGCAGAGTTCATCTACCTGTGTAGGTGGACGTGCCAATGCAGTGTGTGCAAACAGAGCCTGTGTTATATGTCAAACTTGGAGATTATTATGATATTGAAACGGACACTCCAATCAGATCTGTTTTTGCGCCATTTGTGTCGAGTGTTTACCTACAAGGCACTTGACTTACATGCCTGTATCACCTCACAATCTATTATTGGAGTCATGATGTGTTGCTTACAAGGCCCCCGCGATCTGAACACTGGTTCGTCGTCCGCTCTCGAACGAACGAACGAACATTGTTATATTATGTGTGTGATATTTTGTAGACCCTGGTGATGAGGTATTATGTTGGGCCTATTATTTTGTCAACCTGGGCGATGCTGAATCAGTAATGGAACACTCTCTTGCCATCACATCCAGGGGTTTTTGAAACATTGTCATTAAGGTATTAAAACCCCATACACGAAACTCTGGGCAAACAAATATTATTAAAACCTAAGGTCTAAGGTTTAGATGGACATTGCATGTAATTCCCCCCCCAAAAAAAAAAATCATCTTAATTGGCTATGGGTTAATTTTTATGTGGGGGGCCTTTTTATTGGTGCTAGTCAAGACATTGTATGGACTGTTTCTTTTCTTATCCTCCCAAAAGAACCATTTCTTTAAAAGAGCACTGTACAAACTGAAATTTGGAGACCCAGCAAACGCGGCTTTCTGTCCTCTTATTATTTTGTCAAACCTTGCCCCATATTCATGAAACCCTGCTAGCTTAGTTCCTTGCTAAGTGTATTTTAAATGCGCAATTTATTGAGCAACAAACAGTTTTTCCTAGTCCCCCAACTAGGGTTTAGCCTGGGTAAGCTTTAGGTACCCACTATTAAAGTGAACTCTAGTTGGCAAGTGAAATATATTGTGCTTAATTCGTAGCCACGCCATCGAAAATAGACTTACAGTAGCAATGAACTAAGCTAGCGCGGCTTTCATGATTATGGGCCAGCTGGGGTGATACTGAGCTGATCAATAAGAGAACACTCTCTTGCCATCACATCCAGGGTTTAAACAATATTAACCCACTCAGGACTGGACCGAAAACTATACTTGTATAGCTAAGGTCTAGATGGAGAATGCATCTCTATTATATTAACCTGTCATCTACATGTCATCTACAGAGCCTTTGGGGCATCATATCTTGGAAGTTTTGTTGATCTAATAAATTATTGTTATCAATGTTTGTTTGAACGGCCGACGGTAATGTTTGATGACCCTAAGAGAAGCAGGCCTTTACCAAGTACAATACAGCACCAAATACAGTCAAACAGAGGCCCATATTCATGAAAGCCCACTAGCTTAGTTACTTGCTAAAGTCTATTTTGGATGACTTGGCTAAGGATTAATCACAAGATTTTAAGTTGCTAACTAGGGTGAACTTAGTGCGTACCTAAGGCTTAACCAAATAACTCCAGTTGGGGACTAGGAAAACTGTTTGTTGCTCAATAAACTGCACAATGGGACCAGGTCTATGGCCACCTGTCTATAGCAGCCAACCTGCCTAAAGTGGCCCCCAAAATGCTCCCCTGCAGAGAAAAACAATGTTGTGGAACCTGTCTGTAAGTGTAGGGGTCATCTGTCCTATTAAGTGGCCACTTGTCTTGTTTCTCTTTGAAGATGGTTACTATACACAGGTTTGACTGTATTATGGAACAGCCAGGGTTGGAATCATTCCATTTTGAAATCCAGGGTCAGGACCTTATTAAAAGCCATTCATTACTATTTGTATGTTTGTCCAAGGATTTTAAAGAAACAATAATACAATTCGTCCACCTCCCCCCCTCCCCCTCCCTCCCCCCAAAATCATTTCTACTTTGCTAAAATTTTCACAATGATCTTATGGAATGTTGTCACACATTTATACTTTAAACTTTGAAACAATTAATTTCTTAAATATTGTTTTCAGACAAAATCATCAATGATTTTTAATATATAATACGTTCACATTTGCTGACGACAAACAAGATTACTTTTGTCCACCGACTCACTTGTTTCAACTTTGAAATATCAGAAACCTGCCATGAGTTATGTTTTTTTGTTTTTTGTTTTTTTACCGGGAAGGGTGTGGACAGCACACCTTCTCCCCCCCCCCCCCCCCCCCCTCCCCCTTTCACTGGTACTAGTTTGTATGTAACTGACCTTGGTCCAACAAGTAGGTCCATGGTCCAACAGTCAAATTTGACCCGACACGCTTTTACAACCTTGGGGAGTTCCTATTTATCCTTGGTTACTGATATAGTGATCACAATCGTCACATGACCCGATATAGAGTGACCCGACATACATTTCATTTAGCTAACTACTTCTTTCTAGATATCACAATGATGTTCAGTGTTTTTGGATCCAACTTTTGTTTTGAATCTAGAATGTATCATGTGATTTTATTTTCCCTTTGGCTTTACTCTATGAGTTGTTGTCCCTGTGTTTTTTAAGTACTTCCATTTCCAACCCCCCCCCCCCCCCTAATTATCTGTGTAGTGCTTGTAACAAGGAGATGTTTACAGCTAACTGAAGCTCTTATGATGTGAAGGACTCTGTCCTAGTTTCATGTTCCTTTTCCTTTTCTTATATTTTCCCTCATTTTTGTAGTTTCATTTCCTGTCCCATATTTGTTTTTAACATTCTTCTTCATTCGCTATCAATTTGGCATGACTGAAATATCCTTATTCCTTGTTTCTGGTATCTTTCCTGTAAATTTCAATTTCTTTAACTTTTATATACGTTTTCATATTATTGTGATATTTCAATAATGTACAAGGAAAATCAATATGTGAAAGATTTGAAATTATCTTTTTTATTCTGTTGATTATTTGTTCTATTAATTTAGTTATTCTCTGTCATTTTGCTCTCTTGCATAGTTTTATCTCTTTTTTAAAAATTATCTTTTAGGTCTTCATCTCTCCCACTTTTTTTCTTTCTTTATCTTTATAAATGATTTTATGTGTTACATTTCAATTGCCAAGAAAACAAAATTTGATTGAATTAAATTGATTTGTTTTTCATTGTTTGAAATAAAGTAAATCATAAGCTAGAAAAGACACCATCTGTTTTCAAAATAAAATGAGTTACAAATTAATTACCGTAACTGCATATGTTTGTTTCCAGCTGGCAAATAAATTGAATTGTAAATAACTGAAGATACTTTTAAAATCCCATTTGGGATGCTTTTGTATTCATATCATGGATTGCACGTTTGATAAGAAGCAAAAACCCAGCTGGTTTTGAAATCGGAACGTTATATACAAGAGAGCTCTGCATTTCCTAACCATTATGTCATTCTCTTGTCTTTCATACTAATAGTTTGATATTATCGCATGTTTTCTATCATGTTATCATCGGTTATGTACACAAAAACAGACATGTACTTCTTTTTTTTTTATAGTGTATGCAACGGATCATACAACAGTCAAATAATCATTGTACGATTTATTTCAATGTAAATAGTATCGTACATTGAACTTTAATAATATTTTATTGATTTGTTTTTTGTTTGGATAAGTTAGGTTACATGTCTGTCAAATTTTTAATATCTTCTGAACAAACATTAAACGATAAAGAAGACTATTTATTTGAGTGGTTCAAGTCCCTGTTATTGAGGTTTTTGACATTTGTCAAAAGTAAGTTTGGCACATTAATATATTTAATTTAATAATTTGTTAACAATTTAATCAACAATACGTCAGAGTGTTGGATATGACATTGATTATATTGGACAGATCAATTGTACACAGGTCAACCAATAACTGACCATTTTTTTCTGAAAGCTAAATAATGTTTTACTTTTTTTTAACCAATGCCTAATAATACTACAGCTCTATAGAGTACTGTGCCTTTACAGCAATTCTTTACTATTGGTAATGATTCTAAACAATGTCAGGCAAGCCAGACATATGAGACATTTTAGATCCAGCAGTTGCTAAGAAGGCAATCATATCGAGCTCAAATTCACTACCAAAAGCCTGAATCAGAGGACAAGTTTTTTAGAACCATCGCTATGATATGAAAGACTGTTACATTACATCACTACTCCGGAACTCTTACTTAATGATTAAAGAAGAAAGAAACAAAAAACTGCTGAAAACTGATAAAATGATAAGAGCAAGAATGTGGTATGATATATCGGACAGAATATAAACTGCTAGTTTCGCTCTCATCATGAAAGTGGCTGGCTTGCCAGGATAGGATAAAATTCAAATCTTCTCTTCTATTTAAACTGCAAATCATTATTTTTAAAAATCCGAGCAAAGCTGCCCAGAATTAATTGTCTGACATTGCGGACTGTTGCTACATAGTTGTCACTGTCAACGAGGCATAGTGTTTCGCTCTCATCGTGATAGTGACTGGCTTGCCAGGCAGGGTAGGATAGAATTCAATACTACTCTTCTATTTTAACTGCAAAGTTGCCCAGAATTGATTGTCTGACATTGCGGACTGTTGTTGCGAGTTGTCAACTGTCAGCGAGGCATTGTGTCCCTGTCAGCTGTCGCTAGTCTGGGGGGGTTGTCGGTCGCCGTCAATCAATTTGCCAGGATCAAGTCAGGATCATCTCCTTGTCACATGTCATCAATAGGTGTATGAGGTGGGGGGCTAGCTATGGGGGCGCAGTGTCATGGAGAGTTTAAAAATGCCAATATTCTGGTGAAAAACACCTTGTATTCACTGGCAATGAACAACCATCACAGTGACATTATTGGGCTAAATCAGTTATTGTTTTTAGGCGAAATCAACTGATTTTTTTTAAAGACATGGATATGTTATTTGAGCAAATGACCTCAGTACCTCCTACCCCTTGAAAAATATATAGACTATAAGTCCATGTCGCATGTAATCTCACCTTAGCTATTCAGTAGGGTGTAGCTAGGGTTAACCCAATTTGGGGGGGGGGGGGGGGGCAGCCAATGTCAACAAATTCAAAAGGGTATTATTTTAATTTTCCAAATTGGATGAGGGGGAATTAGTCCCTTCTGGATAGTGTTCACCCCCCTCTTCTGCTCCCTTTCCCCTTAGCTAACACATTACATTCCAGGCAGTCCAGCGTGATACTGAGTGACTGACACAAATATTGTAGTGTATATGTGGCATGCATACATGTGTGGACTTCAAATTGATCTTTTTACCTTAATACATTTGCTTCTATTTCAATTACTTACATAGGGTTGGACTAAATTGAATTTAAAAAAAAACGTAATCGCACATGTTGAGTCTTGGTATAGATTATACGCTGTCTATACCTCCCTCTTTGCCCCCCCCCCCCCTGAATTGGGTAAACCCTAGCTACATCCTACTGAATAGCTAAGGTAAAAATAACATGTGACATATGGGATTAAATACAGTCCATATTTTTTTTAAATCAAAGAGCAAATTAAAAAGTTACAATATTACAGCGTTTAGTGTATGGTTTATGCGAATTATTTACTCATTATAGTTCTGAATTTGACATTCAATGCATGTGTTTCATTAAACATTACATGAAGAATATTTTGAGTATGATGGTAGCTCTATAACAGTTGCATAGCCAGGATCAACCTGAACTGGAGACAGAGGGGTGGAGGGGAGAGGGGGGGGGGGGGGGGGGGGGCATGGACTCCAGTGGTTGGGGTAGAGTTGGGGGGGGGGCAACTAATTGTGCCAAGCTAGACATTTCTGTGGTAAATGTATTTTGTAAATTAATTTTTGGCAAGCATATGAAAGGCAGGGATGCAGCTCGGTGTAGTTCCTGAAATGTGTGAAGGTGAACTTCAAGCTAGGCAGTGTTTCAATGACATGTGATGCTTCCATACAGCTGAGAGCTCTGTCTAGATTAAGTGTCTGTCTATCTGACATTAAACTGTTAAAGCCCCATCACTTATACATGTATTATCTCCCTATAAGCTAAATTTAGATTAATTTATTTTACCCATCTAGGACATTTTAATCCGCTAGTTAATTTTAATTAAAAAAATTAAAACAATCATAGATCCAGTCTGAGTATTTCCTGAATCAGACTGGAATGGATGCTGAAATAAAAATGGGAAATAAAATGTGCTCATTTTGTGTTCATGTAAAAAACAAGAACTTTGATAAATTGAGTTTACCCATTCCATGCCAGCAAGTTGTCCTTTCTATTGAGTTTACACGTGGTACATTTACTTCACAAAAGCAATGGGTTAACCCCTTGCCTACTGGCACTGGAACCTGGTGGGCTCTTAACAAGGTCTATGGGGACTTTAGAAACTTGTAGAGAACAAGTTAATGGCATGTCAATGGTCAGTTTCATATCTTCATAAGGTTAGGAGGCTTAGATTGTTTTTCCATTTGTTCTCCCATTTGTCTTAATCTGTACAATTTCTGAAGTTTTGGGCTCACCTTTACTCCATAATTGGACACACACACACATTCACACATTGCTTTACATGATGGAATTCAAACTTCTCATAAAACAGTCAAATATTGTGGTACAGCAGTAGAAGTATGCTTGTCAATTTTTGTATATATTAGAATCAATTTCTTCTTAGAATCAATTTCTTCTTAGAATCAATTTCTTCTTCGAATCAATTTCTTCTTAGAATCAATTTCTTCTTAAATAGAGACACAGCATGCAAAGAAAAACAAATTTAACACAAATTGTTGTATCAAACATGAGCTAGACATGCTCATGATTATGATTTCATCCCCAAAGTGTGTCAGGTCATATGTAGAATTATGATCTAGATTTTGAATGGCAATGACCAAATGATTAATTACGTTTCACACCCCCTTTCATTATCCCTCAGTCTCTCTCTGTCATTTCAAACCTAAGATGTGATTTATTTGTTTTGCACAAAAGATATGATGAAGATCTGAGAAGATCATGAGCTGGGCATGAGCATGATTTCTTCCCCAGATATATGTCAGGACCAAGTTGAGACTAGTGATCTAGTTTTCGAATGGCAAGGACCAAATGATTAATTACCTTTCCCAGGTCATCCCACCCCCTCTCATTATTTCTCTTACTCTCTCTTTCATTTCAAATGCATGTGATTCATTTGTTGTGGTCAAGAACATAATGAAGAATGATGATCTTAGAATTAATTCTTCTCTAGTAGTAAAGAAAAATAATGTAAAGAAGAACAAGTTCATAAATAATGTTGTATCAAACATGAGCAAACAACCATGAGCATGATTTCTTCCCAAAATGTATGTCAGGTCAAATGTAGACTAGCGATCTAGTTCTCTAATGGCAAGGACCAAATGATTGATTACTTCTCCCAGATCATCCCACCCCCTCTCATTATTTCTCTCCATCACTCTCTCATTTCAAACATAAAGGTGTGATTCATTTGTTGTTGTCAAGAACATACATAGGTAAATAACATCTTGAGTTAATTCTTCTCAAATAAAGGCAAATATAGTTTTGACTGCAAACAATGGATCATTTCTTATGTTTAAAATGAGAGAGATCAATGCAAGGACAAAAATTGTATCCATCATGAGCTGGCCATGAGCACGATTTCTTCCCTGAATGTATTTCGGGTCTAATGCTATGTTTTCACCATGTCCCCGTAGTGCGCCACGTAGTGCGCCGTGAGATTTTTACAAATTTTTCCTCTGTATTCAAGTTTTGTTAGGTCTTGCCAAGTTTTCTCACGGTCTATCAAGGTATCCGTGACGGGCCGTGGGGGGGAAGAGCCCCTTCCCCCCACTGATGGTGCGTTTACACCATGTTCCTGGCGGCCACGGCAGCCCCGTTTCAGGCCACCGTGGACAAAACGGGATGGTCGTGAGACAACGAGGGGGGACGGAATTGGCAAACGTGGATGCCGGGCCAGATTTTTAAACTGTCAACAAAATTGCCACGGCAGTCACGGTGCGGATGAGAAGCCTAGCAGGCCATATTAAAACGGGGTGAACGCAACAAAACGTGACAGTCATAATAGGCCATAACAAAACTTGGAGGCTGTACGTAGTAGGACGGGAAAGGACCGTGAGATGTCGGGGAATGCCTTCCCGTCCTTCTACGGACAGCCTCCAATTTTTGTTACGGCCTGTCACGTTTTGTTGTGTTCACCCCGTTTTACAATGGCCTGCTAGGTTGCCGTGGCAAATTTGTTAACAGTTTAAAAATCTGGCGTTGTCTCACGTCCATCCCGTTTTGTCCACGGTGGCCTGAAATGGGGCTGCCGTGGCCGCCGGGGACATGGTGTAAACGTAGCATAATGTAGAACAAGGACCAACTAATTAATCCCACCCCCGCGCTCATTATCTCTCGTATTATCTTTCTCATTTTCTCCCTCATTATATCTTGTATTATCTCTCTCTCCCTCTCCAACTCATTATATCTCCCCCCTCCCCCTTTCTTTCATCTCTCTCATTATCTTTCTCAATATCTCACTCATTATCTCTCTCTAATTAACTCTCTCTCTCTCACTATCTCTCATTATTATCTATATCATTATCTCTCCCCCTCTCTCTCTTTCTTTCATCTCTCTTATTATCTTTCTCAATATCTCGCTCATTATCTCTCTCTAATTAACTCTCTCTCTCTCACTATCTCTCTCTATTATCTATATCATTATCTCTCCCCCTCTCTCTCTCACCTCCAGTTAAAACTCCTATGGAGTGTTTTGGAGGAATAAACTACCAAGTACCAAGTATTTCAAACATAAGATGTGATTGGTTCATTGTGGTCAAGAACATCTTATCCCTAGGACTTCTCTGACCAAATGTCCGTCCTGCCTCGGTTGACATAATAGCTATTTGACTACTTTGGAATGGCTTTCTTCAATCCATTCCCTTCGAGATACTGAAATCCCCATAGACCTTGTACATAGTCCACCAGGTTCCAGTAGTCAAGGGGTTTAAATTTAAACAACTTTTTGTTTAATGCTAAATATGTTACTCATTGCGGAAATAGTAGCGGCGCACGAAACATCGTGATCTTTAGATTCCTTGTTGACCATGCATTGCGAGACAAACGAATATCATTAGCGATATTATTAACGAAACTTTTTGTTTGTTTAATTGTGTTTTTTTTAAATTATCATCATGTCATAATGTTCCATTGGTAAACATACATATCTGGAAATAAGTACTAGCCATTAGCCCTTAATAATTAATGGTGGGCCACAAAAACAGGTCATTACTGATGAATGTTTGTTGCCTGAATCAACTTTTGATTTTCATTGTTTTTCTCTCCATTGTGCCATAATGATGTCATTCATATTTGTATTTGTCTGACTAGACTATTATCATGGGGAAATGTTATTTTTAGTCCCGCGGTACAATTATTTGTTTATGATATTGTACGAAAATGCCTGTTTTTATGATTTTTATCTACCCTACTGAAATTATGTTCTAGTTTATTTTGGGGACACATCCCCAAATGTCATGGTCATATGATGACACACGCAGTACCCCGGGGTACCGTTGAACCCCGGTATCCCGCGTTGTGTAGCGCCATCTTGTGTCCACCCGAAGTACAACCGTACCGCAGCTATTGCGTTGTGCATGCAGTGCAGTGGGCGCTTGTATGCACGCTATACCCAGGGTACAGCCCTAAAAAATAAATAAATAATTAAAACAAAATGGCGGATTTTCGTTTGGTACCCCAGGGTACCATTTATGTCATCATGTATGCATTTTCCTGTTCCCCCCAATTTTTATTTTTGAAAATTTGTCATATTTGTTCTACTTCTACATACATGTCCATATTTGGTCATGAATTCCCTAATGTTTACCTTGATGTTTGGTCTTGTCTCTCTGCAAAATATTGGCCCTTATTCACAAAGGAGGTTTGTACAAACCATGGTTCAAACCGAGGTTTACATCTATGGAATGCCAATTGTAAACTGATGGAGAGAGAATGTGTACCATCAACATTGTTAACAAGTAAGGAATTTACATTCTCTCTCCATCAGTTTACAATTGGCATTCCATAGATGTAAACCTCTGTTTGAACCATGGTTTGTACAAATACAGGCCATTGTCTTTGAAATGAAAAGTATCACACATTTTCTTATTTATTTCTATTGCTTTTCAGCTGGTCTAATTACAATTATCTCAAATTTAATAAAATATGTTTTTGTATTTTGTTACATTTAAACCCTTCACATGTACACCTGCATGACCGAGTTGCTCAAAACCGGCACAGTCACAATTACCAAGGTGATTACAGGCACTGGCTCTAACTCATTGACTATTCGCTAAAGACCCAGTCACACCTCCAAACCGACACCAAACCAACTGAGACCCCGTTTACAACTAAAAAGGCGGCCCGGCCTTTTTTCCACTGTAAACGCTCAAAAGGCCAAATGCGGGGCCAAAAGTGGCCACGCATTTGGCCCCGCTCTGGAGGTAGTCTCGGCCGCGGCCGAGCCGTGGCTCGGCCCCGCTTTTTCTCACTGTAAACGCACGCAGGGCCAAATGCGGTACCAAATTGGGAAAACAATTCATTGCAAATAACGCGCCTTTGTTCTGTGACCCCGGCACGCCCCCAAAATAATCGTTTGTTTTACATGCAGAGCGCCACTACAACAAAATATTGAAAGGGCGGCCGGGCCGAGCCCACCACTTTAAACGCAAAAAATTGGGGGGGGGGGGCGAGTACCTCAATTTAGGCCGAGCCGAGCCGCGGCTCGGCCCGGCCCTGCACTGTAAACGGGGTCCTATTTGGGGTTGTTTGGGAGGCTGCCTGTGCTAATTTCGAGCCCTGCATTAGGGCTGGTCTTGTGTTAGAATCGACCCTCTGGCCCCATAGTTCCTCGTCCCTTTTGTTGTCTGAACATTTTTGATGGCATACCATCATTTTATTCTTGTTCTTGTCTGTAACAGAAAATGATATCATCAAATTTATATTTCTAATTCTTCTTGTCTGAAATGAAAGAAATGCAATATGTTCTAAATTTCTAATGTCTCTTAGTTCTTCTTGTCTGCGTCATGGATGATATCTTCAAATATGTATTTCGAATTTCTTAATTGTCCGATTGTCTGTGTAAAACTTGTTCTTGTCTGCAAACGAAGTTAATATCCTCGGGAATATTTCTTTGCTTGAGAAAAAAGAAGGGTGCTAAGTCACTTTTTGTACTAATGGCAAAATCACTCTTTTAAATTCAAAAAGCCATAATTTGCACAAACGCAATATAGCTCTATTTCATGTTTGATGAATATTCCTAAAATAAGACATAATTGAACATTTTGCATCACAAAGAGGAAGCTCCAACCACAAAGATGGTATGTATAAATCAATTTAGCCTTAAACAAGACTTAATGCCCTTCTTGCTCTCACCAAAGGTTTTCTAATGTCTTACCTGTAAGATTGTCTACGACAAAGGTGATAGAGATGTCACGTGAGCTCAGTGGGAGAACGATTCCTTTCATGTCTGGTTTACCTCATCGGGGAATGAGAGCGGTGGTTTCATGTTTTGGGCTTTGTAATGTTAAAGGGGACCACCAGGCAAAGAATAACACATAATTATATGTTTTGGTACCGTTTTGCGATATATAGATACCCAACATTTTGCAAAGGGTTGTGTAATTCATAAACAAAGCAATTAATTTCCACCACTTACGGAACCACTACTATTTCCTGGTTCCGTACAGGCCAAACATTTGCGAGTGCGCCAATGCTATTCACGCTTACGTTTGGAGACAATAGAATCCCGGGCGATTCGTTCGCTCTGGACAAATTAGTCTCGTACATTCAGACCCATGAACGCATGCTTTAGAATGGAGATGCGTTTTCCAATTATATATTTTTTTCTGGAAACATATTTTTGTGAACTTGTTGATGGAATGGAATACTAAAGATGTTACCTTTCATTTATAAGAATATTATTTTTGGGTGGTGGTACCCTTTAAAGCTCCATATCAGTCTTAAAGGGGACACCGCGCAAAGAAAAACACTGGCTTATATGATTAGTACCGTTATTTGGTATTAAATAATTGTCCCAACACTTTGCAAAGGGTTGTGTAGTTCATAAACAATGCAGTTAATCACCTGAACATACAGAACCTAACAGGGCCTTTGGTTCCATAAGCGCCAAACGTTTGCAAGTGCATCAATTCTATACAAACGTACGTCTAGGAGACAATAGAGACAATTGTAGGAGACAACGCGTACATCCTAGACAATAGATTAGTTTTCTTCTGCAGACCTATGAATGCATAATTTAGTATGATGATGAGTTTTCAAATTACAGAATTTTTCTGGAAACCTATTTTTCTGAACTTGTTGGTGTGGAATTGGACTACCTCCTAAAAATATTACCTTTCATTTATGAGAATAGTATTTTGGAGTGATGGTTCTCTTTAAGCCCACCATACACTGCATCATGAATTCTCCACGATTCAGCGGTTGTGTCCCTGATAGTGTTACGTCATATACATGTACCATGCTCATGTTCCGTTCATATGACTAATCCACATTGTCAGTTGTGAGGATCCAACATTTTGAATAATCAAATCTAAACATTTTTGCTCATCATTTCATGTACTGTTTGCAATCACAGCTGGATAGCACTTTCAGTGCAACACTGATCTTCCAAAGGCAGAGTCCATTTTCTTTTTTGGGATGGGGTGAGGTTGGGGGGGGGTGGGGAGGGGGGGGGGGTGGGGAGAGGTAGTTCCCAAGATTTTTGAATACAGAGCTTAAAGGGGTAGTACAGTTTTGGTAAGGCTGAGCTTTAGTAACCAAAACCTGCACAATAACATTACAAACTAATAATTATAATTCCACAAGCTCGAAATCGAAAAAATAACGACTAAGTAAAAAGCCTGTTATGATATCATTCAAAAAGAGCAATTAAAACACAAGAGGGCACTCTCTAAAAAAGCATTGGTTTCAACCATTTTTAATACAAAAGTATGCATGTGATGTTTTGTTGAAATAATGATTAAATAGAGAGATCATCTACAACTATTTTAAAACCTCTTTTAAAAATCTTTGAAAAAGTGTAAGCATTTTAAAATTAAAAACAAAAATCATTGAATAAATCTGGGCCCCAGATATATTCCGATCGGATATATTTATTGATATTTCAGCCGTTTCTGAACCGATTTTGATCAAATAAAGTTTATGCTGTCATTAAAATTGTATGCTCTTTCAAATTTTACACTCAGTTTTTTATTATCTCACAAAAAAAAAATTTGTGCAGCGCCTATACCAAAACTGAACTACCCCTTTAATATCAAGGGTTGTTTCACTTTTCTTTTGGGACTTTCCTTCTATTTTTGTTTTAAAGGTATTATGATTTTGTCATCAAAAGATTATTCAAAGGAAAGTAGTTAAGCCCTTCCTGAAAAAAGGAAACAAAAAAATGTTTCCTCTATATCACTTGATTTCTTTACAAAAGATTTCTAGGTTCAGTTAATTTCTTATCAACACATCAAAAAGGATTGTGTCCTTTTTATAAATGTTGATTTTTTTTTTTTTCTCAATTTCAAATTTAACTGGAGTCATTTTGGTTTTGCTCTATATTTTAGTATTAGTGTCAAAGTAACACCCCTACAGTATGTTGGGTAACATTTCCTGCACATCTGAACCGTCTTTGTTCTCTTTACGGCCCTTTGATGAACCTTTGTCTTAATCTCATTTCCCAAGCCTGCCTGTTCCTCATTCAAAGAACTGTCATCTATCGGTTGAACATGTCATTCACGTGCAGTGCTCCCCTGAAAAAAATTGCAACCCCACTTCAACTGACTGACGAAATGGCATGGAACATTAATTTGGCTCTTAAAGGGATCTAGTAACTTTGTTGACATGTGCAAAAAGTGATGAATGGTTGATGCAATGTATATTATTGTTATCTCATATGTCCACAGGGTATTGTGTGAACATTTCAAGTCAAATGGACATTGCATGGCCAAGTAATGAGCGAAAATGCAAAGTGATATTCAATAACTCACTGCACTCACTTTGTACACTCGCCCGGAGTTTTTCTTATCTGAATACTTCGATCGTACATATCTTTGTAACGAAAAGGAAATTTGAAAAAACGAAACCTGTCCCATGATTTTATTGTTAATACGAATACAACAAGGTATGAGGGAACCGCTAGAATGAAAAAAATATTTTGAGGATTTGGACAATGTTACTAACTCCCTTTAAAGCCTTTAAAAATATTTCACAGACGAAGATGAATGACAATCAACCATGCTGATTATGCTGAATTGGTAATAACTTGCTTTATATTAATCCGACACAGTTTAAATAATTGAAAGAATACAAAGCATTATTAGGGATTCAATGAAAATATTGTTTAGTCTTTTGATTCAAGAGATATTGTTTGAGTGATTCTGTTAAAGTTTTATAAATGAAATTATTTTGTGAATTCATATAATGATGACAAAACTGAACTACATCTATAAAAGACAATTTATGCAAGTCACTCTAAGTGCCCCATATAAAAAGTCCCATGGACAACTCGATACAAACAAACGGCTACCGGTATCGCAGCTGCTTGGATGTCAGGTCAAGCGCGGCTAACCAACGGAAGTTGCATGATGGGATGCCTCGGCTTAAGCCACTTACCTGCCTTCCTCTTTGGTCTTGGTTGATTTCCACTTAATGGACCCCGATAGAGATTAGAGAGGCTGTGCCCTTTTCATAATCATACTTTGGGGAATTTGAGAAATTCAGTCTAATTTAAGTTATTTTAGTATATTTGTTGTATTTATCCTCCACTCCTTGGATGGGTTGCTTCTAAGCATTCCATGAAGACTTTAATACCGGAGTGTTACAAGATATACAAAATTTGCTGGCCGGCCTCGTGACAGTTAAACCAGAATTAGTAGGCCCAAATGGTAGAAAAACTTTACTAAGTCTTTAATATTTTGTTAATGACATTGGTCCAAAGCTATTTTTTAGTGACCAAGAGGCCAGTGCTAAATTTTAACTCTGCCATATGTGTCGTTAATTTGCTAAAAAGTTTTAATGATAGAACTGTCAGTGTGAAAGGGACATCTGAGAGAGCCTTCGCTGTCTATCTCTGGTGTGGTGAGGGAACAAAAATAACACTGGGAATAGAATAGACCCACCAGCCAGTGCGATGGGACGTGTACAGGAAGGTCTAAGTTAGTACGTACCCTCTTCGGTTGCACTCGCAAAGGTGTGAATAATTTCCCCCCCAATTTCCTCAGAGATCTCCCACCTGACCACAAGGGAACAACAGGATCAATAAAAACATCTAGCCTGTGACCCCCTACCAGAAATAGGTCTAGGGCCCCGTTGCAGAAAGAGATACAATCGATTGTAAGTTACGATTGATCGTAAGTCAGAAAATTTACGCGTTTCAACCAATCAAATTTGCGCATCTAGAACACGTGATCTGACTTACGATTAATTCCAACTTACAATCAATTGTATCTCTTTCTGCAACGGGGCCCTGATCATATAGGCCTACCTGTTGTCAGGATCAATTATTGAGGGCTCGAAATGAACACTGCCCCCCCCCCCCCCCCCCCCGATGTCCACCTGACCACAAGGGAACAACGGGGGATCAATAAAAACATCTAGCCTGTGACAGTGACCCCCTACCAGAAATAGGTCTAGATCATATAGGCCTTACCTGTTGTCAGGATCAATTCTTGAGGGCTCAAAATGAGCACTGGTCCCCGATGGCCACTTGACCACAAGGGAACATCAGAGGATCAATAAAAACATATCTCCTGTGACCCCTAAACCAGAAATAGGTCTATAGATAGGCTGTCCTGGTGTCAGGATAAATTCTTCAGGGCTCAAAATTTTACTCGCCCCGATGGTCGCCCCGGTGGTAAAATTGAGCTCAGGGATCACCAATTTTCATGTATTCCCAATTTTACAAATTTATGTAAAAAGTATTAGTACAGCTCTGTGATGATTCCTAAGTTTTTTTGATTGAGTTATGCTCTGGCTTTCATCTGGATGAGAAAAAGGGACAAATAGTTTAAAGGCTGTTTCACAAAAAACACTTCATAAGCTGAAACTTGTAAAAATGGGAGATAATTTGTTTGTATAATCAAAATATCAAATTGAAAAAGAATGTGTACAAATCAGTGCACTGTTTGTTAATCCATTTACGGTGCAGTCTATATATTTTCCCCCTTTTTAAAACATCAGCATCTGAATATTTTTACTAAACGTTATGGGACAGATTTTGATATGAGGGGGGGGAAAAAATGTGTTTTATCTTATTAACGTTTAACAAGGTTATTTTGCATTTACAATACTAAAGTACTTTTTCTACAAATTGACTTCAAAATTACTTGTACAAAAACCGTACAAAATGAAAATGAAAGTAGAGGTCATGCAGTATTGAAAGCAAGGCATATGGGGCCGGACAGCTCTTACTCATTTTTCATAGATAAATTTCACATTGATTTTGAAGGATATTATCCATATAGATAGATGGTACTGATATGAGAGTGCGTACACAATTACGCATCATTTGATATCGTGTACAGTGTACACACAACAACTTTAGTCCTGTCCAAGTTCCTTTTCAAAAGGCCATTAGTTAATTTTTAATCCAGGATCGCTCCGATCATAATAAGGATGCGATGATGACAGTCCCAGTTTGATGATGACACAACCAGAAAGACATAGATCTTTGGAAGATCTTAACTGAAGAAGATTCCCGGCAAAGTAGCCGATGACAGCCTGTGGGGGAGCTAAGGGGGCGAGGGAAAGGAGGGGGGGGGGGCTCCTGTTGGTATCATAGTGCCCCTTGCTGCACCCTTTGTGGGACGAAGTGAAACTTGTCAGGCTGTGATATAAATAAGTAATATTTTTAAAACACCAATTTTGTTTTCACCAATGCTTGACCGCTTCATTTGTGTACATTTGTATCTTTCTGCTTCTCAGCCCCCCCCCCCTCGTTCCGGGTTGATCCTTGCTTCGCCCCTTGATGACAGCTTTGTAGAGATCCATCGTGCAGCAACAATTATCTATTCCAATGCAGTGATGAGCTTACGAGTAATTCCCCCACAATTTTCCCCCGTAATTTTCTGCCTCCCTAGAATATTATTATTTTTAGCAGGCCATCCCCTCGGGGGAAGGGAACCCTGGGATATGTCATGTGTCATTAGGTTTACTGTCAGTTCTACTTCCTGTTGGAGGGTGAATCAAAAGCTGTGAGAATCGTGGATCATCTTGACGCTTAAAGGACATTGGTAACTTTTTTTTCCACGTTAAAGGGATCTATATATAGTAACTTCGTTGACATATGCAAAAACTGACAAAGGGTTGATAAAATTCGATTTTTCTTTGAAACAGTGAAGCAGTGTTTGTTTAAATCTCTGAGCGATAAATACTTTTTTACATTGGCCAACGTACAAAATGCAAATTGAATTAAATTGACTAAATATGCAGGCATATGGGAGGCGAGTAGCGCTTATAAGAACTTAAGAAGCTAAATTAAAAGTACTACCTGTAGGCTCATGTGGAATTCAGATAAACGAAAGGCGCTATATAAAAAGAAAAGAACAAAATCTGCTGAAAGAATATTAAGCACTGAAGTATCTCTTTAATTGCCTGTGGAGGACAGTTCTTTGGAGAAATCTGTTTTGGATTGGTTTAGACATTATGGTGATAGTTGTGGTCACATACTGTAGTTTGAAACATTTTATTCGAATCAAGCCAGTGAACTTTGGCCTGGTTGTATCTAATTTTGTAAGTGGTTGAATGTGAGGAGGAGCAAATTAAGAAAGTGAGAGTTGCTTAAAGGTATCTAGTAACATCATTGTCAAATCCATAAACTTACTTTAATAGAACTCTTGCAGTTCTCACATAACCTCATTGTATTCATATTACCAATTTAAAGCATGGAGCAAGTCTTTGTTTTTCCGAATGTCTCTATCATTATTATGATATTGATGATTGAAGTGTTTGGATTTGAAAGCCTCCCTGGGCTGGGAGACTATCAAATATGTAAAAATTTACTACTTTTGACCGATCAAACATTTTCAACCTACATGTACATGTATGCTGTCAATTGTGTACACAGTGTTAATGTTGAAAATTCTATCAATTCCTGCTTTGAACGGGGAGACAAATTCTAGTTCCTGGCAGAAATAGATAATTCAACCACAGAAAATATGTATGTCCTAATTTGTAATGACCATCTCCATCTCTGTATTTCCCTTGACTTATTAGTTTGCTCTAGATAATCCAGAGTTCCTCTTTAACTCTTTCCTTGCTGGTTAATTTGACCATAGTTCTACATTATGTGTATATTGCTGCTGTCTGTAGGAAATATACAGGGGCTGAGGGCGATTTTGCCCCCTAATTTTCAAAATAGCCCCCTTAATTCAGTAGGTAGCCCCTAAAATTACCGTAAGGATATTATGTGAAATATTTTGTGTTATCCATCAGATTGAAAAATCCCCCTAAAAAAAAACCCCTAAAATAAAAAATAAAATTAATTCCTGCATGTGCGAGTGATCAAACTGAAATGGTTCAAATTTAAATGGTAGGATGTGATGCAATTATATTTTTATCAGTGTCAAATTGACAAACTGGTAAAAGTTTGATGATTCCAAAAGAATATTGACAACTGAGTGAAAGTAAATTATGGAGAACAACTTGTTTTTATTTTATTTTATTTAGTGACATTAAGTGCAAGTGGGTAATATCCTATTTATTATGGCTTCAATCAGATCTAAACTGACCAATGTCCAGGGTAGAACTATTTATTCAAGGTAGCCATGGAGGTATCTTCCCTTCCTGTTTTTATTTTTTTCTGGACAGTTTTATGACCATCTAGACATATTTTATATGAAACAGCTATATAACGATGCAGGATTTTGTTAACCAATTACATAACAGTGGGTAGGCACCAGTCTGATTTGTTTGTGTACTGTAGTATTTTCTACTGATCGCAAATTTCAACGTTGACCACAGGCTGTCCAGGGTACAATCATGTTTGTCCAGGGTTAGTATATTTCTTTTATTTCAGGCATTTATTACCAGTATATATAGGACCATTATATAAAGTCACAAACTTTAATTAGGCCCGTGAATCTCCAACACATTTTGTACACAACTCACCCTGTTCTGGTAGTCAAGGTGTTACGATGCCAGTTCAACTGTCCAGTTTGTTTACGAACTCGGCCTCTGGACACCCATTTTGATAATGGCCGCTATCCAGGGTAGACTTTATGGTAGCCGTTACAGCCTTTTTCCTTTTTTGTTAAAACATTCTTACCCTATTTTATGAAGGCTGTGTCCTATTTTTACAGGTAGTGTATTGAGGATAGCTATCTGTGAGAGTGTTTTAGCGAAATCAAATGTTATTGTTTTCACGATTTTGGCCCCTGGACATCCATTTCAATACTGACCACTGTCCAGGGTAGAATATGTCAAGGTTGCCCTGACAAGTCAACATTTTCTTACCTGGCAGTATTTTTAACCACTCTCAATTTTAGAATTTTAGAATGGTAGCTTAGCAGTTACGAGTGTCAGCCTCATGCACAGGAGGTCCCGGGTTTGAACCCTAACTGGGTCATACCAAAGACTATACCTTCTAGCCAGGCGCTCGCCATTTGTAGACTACTGTAGGCAAATGAATGTTAAAGGGGACCACCAGGCAAAGGACAACATATTATTATATGTTTTGGTACCGTTTTGTGATATCAAATAGATACCCAACATTTTGCAAAGGGTTGTGTAATTCATAAACAAAGCAATTAATTTTCCACCACTTACGGAACCACGGCTATCTCGTGGTTCCACACGGGCTAGGCATTTGCGAGTGCGCCAATGCAATTTACGCGTACGTCAATAGAATCCCGGATGATTCGTTCGCTCTGCATAGAGCGCCGCTGGCTGGGCTCGCATAATAGTCTGCGCATTCAGACCGCATGACCGCATGGCTGAGAATGGTGATGCGTTTTCCAATTATATATTTTTTTCTGAAAACATATTTTTGTGAACTTATTGAAGGAATGGAATACTAAAGATGTTACCTTTCTATAAAAAGATTATTATTTTTGGGTGGTGGTACCCTTTAAGCACATGGTGAGGCTACCACATCGATCGCCATTTTGTACTTTAGGCTAGTTTGTCTGCACTGCATTATGCACCATGCGTGGGATATTCACAAGATGCCAGCGTACCCAAACCACCTTTAGTCTAACCCGTTCAGGACTGGTCCCGAAAATACTCGGGCTTGGGTCTATGGAGATTACATGTTATAGCAAATCAATCAGTCCTGATCGGGTTAAAAATGTGAGAGTATCTTTAGCAATATCAAATGTCCATTTTTTAAAAAGAATTTTGGACACCCCTGGACACCCATCTGAATTATGCCGTCTGTCCAGGGTAGACATTTAGTGCTTCAGGATAGCCTTATATAGCACTTTGGTTCCTTCCTGTCTAAACTTTTCTTGACCACATTAAAAAGAGCCACTGGACTTGCAGCATTTTATGTTTTATTTATGCTATGATTTTGTGTTAATAATATTTTTAAAGAGGTTGCACATGTATGTAACCCTTTCTTACTTATAATAACATTAGCTGCATCATGCATGGCGTGTATACTAAGAGGGCTCGAAACCGTTATTGTTCCAGAACAATCCGGGGGGGGGGGGGGGGGTGTTTCATAAAGATCCTAAGTAGAACTTAACTCTAAGTTGGACTTAAGTATGGTAAGCCAATCGTAGCCTTGGAATAGAATATATTCAAAAGCCAAAATGCAAGAATTGTATACTTTTCATACATTTTACATCAATGACATGAAATCTACTTGATAATAGAAAATATTAATTAATGATTTTAATCAGCATTTTATGCTTTGTTTTAAAAAATTAAAGAAACTTTAATACGGGTTTCCATAATTTTGAAGTCCAACTTAGAGTCAAGTTCAACTTAGGATCTTTCTGAAACACCCCCCAGAACCCTGAATAACTTTTCAATATAAAATATAGCTAGACTATAATTTTGAGTGTTAGTTTTGAATTTGAGCTATAATTAAGTGTGTGATTTGGGGTATTTGTGTGCCTGGTTACCTGCAATTATTTTGAGGCGGGTATCCGGGCAACTGTCTGGGGCGGTTTGCTGTACTAGCACCTATGTTATATAGCAGGGAGCTACATGTAGTACCCAAATGGTTATAGAAATACCCAAATTTAGATACTGTATTAAAAAAGTGTAATTTGGTACACCACAATTTTTAGACTTCCAAACGCTCTGATATTCATCAAAATTACTTGTGTAATTATTTTAACACCAAATTTACCTCCAGATTATCTTACCTCGATATGTAAAAATTGGTGGTGAACTGAGCTCATATATAAAAACAGAGCTCAACCAATCAAACATTTTCTCAAATATTTTCTCAGGAACTGCCAATGTTAGTACTCAACTAACTCAAGTACCCCTTTAATTGTCTGCATTTTCAATTAAATTCACTCTCAAATAAAGTCACTGGTGCACATTTGAAAATGGAATTCAACCAATCAAATATTCTTGCGAAACAATTTATCAGAAATTGCCAGTGACAGTAGTACTTAAGTACCCCTTTAATTGTCTGCATTTCAATTAAATTCACTGTCAAGTGCACAATTATTGTTGAACTTCAACTTAAAGGGGACCACCAGACAAAGAACAACACAAAATTATATGTTTTGGTACTGTTTGGTGATATCAAATAATGTAGATACCCAACATTTTGCAAAGGGTTGTGTAATTCATAAACAAAGCAATTAATTACCACCACTTACGGAACCACTATTATTTCGTGGTTCCGTACATTTACGAGTGCGCCAATGCTATTCACGCGTACGTTTGGAGACAATAGAATCCTTGACGATTCGTTCGCTCTGGACAAAGTAGTCTTCGTACATGCAGACCCATGAACGCATGCTTTAGAATGGGGATGCGTTTTCCAATTATATATTTCTTCTGGAAACATATTTTTGTGAACTTGTTGATGGAATGGACTACTTAAGATATTACCTTTCATTTATAAGAATATTATTTTTGGGTGGTGGTACCCTTTAAAAAACAGAATTGCATACTCTCGGCATTAACAAATGTACTTAACCCGAAGCCCCAGAGAGTTAACATTTGATATGAGATGTTTATTAAATTACTGATACACGATACTGACATTTCAGTCATATAATCTGGGTGGTACTAATTAATCAGTAACTAAGAAGAAGGCTTGACATTAGAACTTGTTTTTCTTACCTTCAGTATTGAAACTTGATTGATTATTTTGCCGTTATTGATATTACAGCTCAAAAGAAACATAATTCAGTTCAGTTCAGTTCATTTTATTTCCACAAGTTAAAATACAATTCATGTGTACATTCACAGTAAAATACAGGTAAAAATATCAAAGTTGGTGCTTACATCAAACTAAACAATAGTAAATTAAGTGGTGGGGACAACAAAAGCAAAAAATCAGCTTATCGAGGTTGTCCCTCGACAAGATATACACTTTCCCAATGAAAAACATACCTGGGGTCTCAGGGCGATAGCCCTGGAAATGCCAAAAAGAGCCCCCCCCCCAAAAAAAAAATAAATAAAATAAAAAAATAATAATAATAAATAAATAAAAAATCACAAAAGAGCCCCTGTAAATTTTCGTAGTGTTCCATGCAAAAATGTTTGTAGAGTTTTTTAGTTTTTGTTTGTTTTAAGGTAAGCTTGAAAAGTATATAGCCCCTGAAAAAAAATTGTGATTTTTTATTTTCCCAGATAAAATCACAATGTGTATAGCACTATAAGTTCTAGTTGACACTAACTGTGGTAATGAGGGAACATTTAAACAAGAAGACTTACTGAATGAGGGAATAGGAAAATTATCAAGATGTGAAAATGACTAAAAATGTGTATGAAAGTGTTACATGTGACTCTTTTCTGAATCATGTGTTCTTTGTATTTACTTTATTTTAATTTTCGCTCATTTCTTAGCAAAACCTATCAATTTGCCAGGAAATTGTCCACATACTACATGTAGTTTTCAAACTAATTAGGTAATCAAACTGATATTATCTTACCCAACCCACTAATGTATTTGTGCATGACAACAAATTTACCAACTTGAGTACCTTCAAGGCTTCAAGTATAGTTTTCAAACTCATGATATAGTGCACAGCTTATTAGATTAACCCATTAACTTCATAAAGATTTATCTTCAACTTAAGTGACCCATTATTAACTTCATAAGATTTTTCTAAAACCGATATTTGAGACGTCAACCATAATCCAATATCAATGTAAGATTCTTCGGAATGATGTGTGATAGTTGTATAGAAAAAGAAGGCTGTTTACCTAGTGAAAAGGGTAACAAATGATGTCAGATTGTATCACCTACTACCTATCCATTTTGACTACAATCGAAACCAGAACGCTTTTCACTCGATCATAATAAACTCCATAATAAGGAAGGCATTTGAAAAATCAAAGACCATTGCAATTGCATTCTTATGTTACCATAAGCCAAAGAACAAGGTACAAGATAAATGTGAAAGCTCCAAGTGATTTGGTTGAATTTGACAAAGTTGATGGATCACTTTAAATGCCAGGATGAAGGGGTGCTGCTAGAAGTATTCAATTTTAAAAGAGGTGCAGGTTCGACAACTGGAATTATGGGACAAGATTAGGATGGCCTAAATGTATATGGGTGCAGCAGTTTGCATTAATTCCTTTGATCCGTTTTGTGTCAATCAAACACCTTGCTTGCCGTGCATACAACCAGTGATCAAGCATGAGTTGACACATTCAGGCACGTGAGTTCAAAATTCATATGCATAGGCCCGTAGCCAGGGGGGTGCGTTGGGTGCATATGTCACCCCCCCCCCCCCCTGCCCCCAAATACTGAAAGGTCCACTTTTTACCAGGCTTGGCCATCTAAACCAGTGGTCTTGGGCAACGATCAGTCTTGTTGATGAGCCCCCCTCCCCCCCCCCCCCTCAACTAAACCAGTGGTCTTGGTCTCGGCCTCAAGCATTTTGGGCAATGCACAACCCCCCCCCCCCCCCCATTTACATGACTCAAGCAGTGGTCTCTGTCCCGTTTTTGTAATTACGCACCCCCCCCCCCTCTTCCCCTTGAAAAATCCTGGCTACGGGCCTGTATGCATAGTAATTGTTCTATCAGCGAGTTATTACAATAACAGTGGTGTACCTAGTGGAATACCCGGCCCAAATAATTTGACAAATAATTGACAAAAACATCGAACAAAGGAAAAAGGTAGAAATCAAGAAATAGAGTGTATACATCCCCCCATAAGTGGTGTGCCCTCCAACTGATTAATCATACGATTAATTATACCGCTTTCAAGCTGCACTTCACCGATGAAAATACTGATAGAATTTCCCTTATGTAAACAACGGTGAAATCGCTGCTTCCCCTCTTTAACATTCATACTGCAAGGGAATTTAATCGCCGTGTGCTAGCACCGGCCGGAAGTGAAGAATTATTGCGCACTTCGCTTGCTAGCTGATTACGTGGATTGGCGCGCACAAGATACACGACCTTTGACCATTTTCATCGGTATTTTCTCCCGTTTTCCCCCCGAACCAATTCATAGTGCCCGTTTCATCGAAGTGACACCAATAGAAAGAGAATTTCTCCTGCTGTTGAGCAGGAGAATTTAATCTCCTATTTTTCTTCTTTTCATCGGCTATTTCTCCTCTGTAACATTCATAGTGCCCGTTCATCGGATGCGTCCGGACGCATCCGATGAAAAGTAGTGCAGCTTGAAAGCGGTATTATTGATCGTAAGATACAATGTAAATCTTGGTGTTACGGGGCCCTGAACAGGTTAAGGCTTTAGAGAAATGTGGCCTTTATTCATGAACATATTTTGGATATCACCTATGATAAACTCTAGCCGCTTCATTATATAAGACAAGCTCAATGGTTTGTCATTTGAGTTTTGAGTAAAATAATAATGAATAATTGTCCATTTTTAAATAGCGCTTTATTACAATTATTTATCAAAGCGCTCGGAGAACTTTGATACTGAACACCTATTAGAAGTAAGGTGTTTAAATGAGAACGCAATTGATATTTAGTGATGATTACACCATGGGCAATTAAAAAAACAAGTTTGTTTTCAACAAGTGTTTTTCAACCGCACCTCAATTGAAAACAGCACTCCTTTTACATAGCATTCATTTGTGTACAATAGGGATTGGGGGGGGGGGGAACTCATCATGGGCCCATCTGGCATTGTTTTTATTTGTTATGATTGCCCAGATGATAGGAGGTATTACATCTTAACATAGTAGTGGATTGATTATGATAATATTTATCAATTATACTTCCTCTAAACTGTTGAGCAACAAGCATTCTGATTTTAGTTCTTTTTCTGTCAACAGTCTTTTTTTCCTTCAAACAAGCTTCAATATGAATTATATCTAGCCAGTATGAAGATTTTACAAATGAATAAGCCTCGTTGGTTTATTGGTTTATCCCGCTGTAGGCGGTAGGGTAGATTACATTCACTGAATGCAATTAAATTTGTATGTATGATCCTTCCCCTGAAGGATATATACAGTCTGTATCTTTCTTATAATGATCACATTCTATGCTTGCAGGCATATCTAACTGCTTTTAAAAACAAGGTGTTATTGTATCCCCCCGAACCACTTCGGGGGATACTATGGATTTGGCCTCGTCGCGCCGCCGCCGCCGCCGCCGCCGCGTCCGCCGCGTCCGCCGCAGAGATTTTCTTGTGAACGCTCTACAGGTCCGAGTTCTTGTCCGATCATTTTCTAATTTGGTATGAAGGTGTATTAAGGAAAGAGGATGAAGCCTATTGATTTTGGTGTGGGGCGGAGCCCTGGTTGCCATGGTAACCATGATATAAAGAAATAGTTAAGATTACCTTGTGAACGCTCTACAGGTCCGAGTTCTTGTCCCGATCATTTTTTAATTTGGTATGAAGGTGTATTAAGGAAAGAGGATGAAGCCTATTGATTTTGGTGTGGGGCGCGGTCCTGGTTGCCACTGGTAACCATGATATAAATAAATAGTTAATATTACCTTGTGAACGCTCTACAGGTCCGAGTTCTTGTCTGATCATTTTCTAATTTGGTATGAAGGTGTCTTAAGGAAAGAGGATGAAGCCTTTAGATTTTGGTGTGGGGCGGAGTCCTGGTTGCCATGGTAACCATGATATAAAGAAATAGTTAAGATTACCTTGTGAACGCTCTACAGGTCCGAGTTCTTGTCCGATCATTTTCTAATTTGGTATGAAGGTGTCTTAAGGAAAGAGGATGAAGCCTATTGATTTTGGTGTGGGGCAGAGTCCTGGTTGCCATGGTAACCATGATATAAAGAAATAGTTAAGATTACCTTGTGAACGCTCTACAGGTCCGAGTTCTTGTCCGATCATTTTCTAATTTGGTATGAAGGTGTATTAAGGAAAGAGGATGAAGCCTTTTGATTTTGGTGTGGGGGCGGAGTCCTGGTTGCCATGGTAACCATGATATAAAGAAATAGTTAAGATTACCTTGTGAACGCTCTATAGATCCGAGTTCTTGTCTGATCATTTTCTAATTTGGTATGAAGGTGTATTAAGGAAAGAGGATGAAGCCTATTGATTTTGGTGTGGGGCGGAGTCCTGGTTGCCATGGTAACCATGATACCATGATATAAAGAAATAATGCAATTGGTTCGGGGGATACATGTGCTCGGCTGCGCGACCCGCCGAGCGCGCAATTTCTAGTTAGATTCTCTTTTCCTTGAGTTCACCTTCGACTCTTTCATGTTTTTCTTTTATTCATCATGAAAATGAAAATCGCCCCCAAAACAACATGAACAACCAGCATAAAGGTTTATCCTCATGGCATATATTTTTGTATTATTATTATTATTAATCATAAAAATCACAAAAACATGAACAAACAATGGCAAACAAAGTACCATCTCTTTCTTTTCTATTTCTAGCCCACTTCTATTCAATTTATTTACAAATCACGAAAATGAAAATCACATAAAAACCCAAAACCATGAACAACGTGTAAAAGATTATCCTTATTATGGCATATAAATCTCTTTCTTTTCTATTTCTAGCACCCTGAAGTTCTATTCAATTCCCCTTCCTCCAGAGTCCAGGGTAGCTTTCCTTCTCTGCAATTTTGGTTTCATATCAGATACTGCCCTTTCCTTTGGTTATAGGAATACAACCAGTATAGTCCTTGGGTGAGAGTGAGAAGGGTGCTTAGTCGATTTTGGCTCAATCGAGTTCTGCATACCATATTCTTTCTTTAATATATATTTTTCTGCGCTTTTGTGGCCACTAGATTACTAGTAATAGTGTCTTTGATTTTACTCCTTGAAAGGACACTTGACTATCACACTTTTGACCTTTTCTACCCCCTTCCCTTATTCATTAGTCTAGATCTAGACCCTTGTTGAACTATATTCACCTCCTAGATAGCACCGCCAACAAGAGAGCTGCGCCACCCAATGATCTGGTGGTACCACCAAGGATGGTGCAGATCACTGCTCACGGCGCAGATCTCTCGTTGCGGCGCTATATAGGAGGTGAATAAGTTCAACAAGGGTCTAGATCTAGACTACTTATTCATCAGACTGGTGTCTTTTTGCTTTTTGTTTTCATCCTCCACTTGTTTCCCCTTACCCCCCCCCCCCCCCCCCCCCCCCGGCGCACTTCATGACCTTTGTTAATTACCTTTAAAATATTGGCTTATGTCAGTCAAACCTGTGTATAGTGACCACCTGTAAAGGGAAACAAGAAAAGTGGTCATTGTAGACAGATGATCTTTATAGACAGGTTCTATTCATGTTTGTTTTTTTTCTGTGCAGGGGAATACTTTTAGTAGCCTCTATAAGCAGGTTGGCTACTGTACAAGTTTGGATGTATTATGAAAATTTTGAATACTTGTTATAACTATTATGTGAAACACTTTCTTTATATTGCTGTAAATTTGCATTGTACTGTCCCAGATGTTATGCCTCAAAAAAGGACCAGGGATCATCGCACCTTTTCCCTTCTGCAGTTCCTTTGTACATGATCCTCATTGCCTGCCCTCCCCTCTAAATATCATCTGTTGGGAGAGAAAGGGCACTAACCCTGTGTTCACACACAAAAATTTCATCGTATAGCTATACCGAAACGGTATAGCTATGAAATTTGTGTGTGAACACGCTGCAAGTCACTTTGTGTGCTTCTGAGAAAATCTTTCTTGTGCACTGTGTGTGCAGGAACCCTTGCAGTGTGTATCCGTTGACCAGGGTAATAATAATAGCGCTTTATAGAGGATTTATTGCAATTTGCGCTCTATAAGTACCTATTATTATTATTATTTTATTGTACTCCCAAAACAACGAATAATTATCACCTGACAAATTTTGCATCACAATTATAAGGCTCTGACCTACAAGACGGTATGAAGAACTCAATTTAGCACAAATATTGACTTAATGCCCATCTCACACTCACTAGACGATATGTGACCGGCTATAGCATAACCCTGCACTTGTCGGTAAAAATCAAAACATAGATTTTCATACCATTAGAAAGGCCTCATCACAAGCTTTCTTTCGATGCTTTGTTCTAACAAATTGGTCAATAATTTGCGAAGATATGATTGTTTCAATTTTACAATCATAAGTCTTTTGCACACATTATGTGAACTTAAAATGCCCATTTCTTCAAAACCTGAATTACCGACAAGTGCAGGGTTTTGCTATAGCCGGTCACATATTCTTGTTTTCCCCCCTCCATTTATTGTATTTAGAAATGAAAGTGAATACACCACAAATTCTTGTTAAATTTTAATGCAGCAGTTACCCAACTATTTTGTATGTGATGACATAAACGGTACCCTGGGGTACCAGAAGAATATCCTCCATTTTGTTTAATTATTTATTTAATTTTTAGGGCTGTACTGTGGGTATAGCGTGCATACAATCGCGCGCTGCACTGCATGCACAATGCAATAGCTACGGTACGGTTGGACGCAAGATGGTGCTACACAACGCGGGATACCGGGGTACAACGGTACCCCGGGGTACTGCGTGTGTCATCATGTGTTTGTTGTTTTGTCTATGTTCTTGAATGAACATGACTTGAATGTGTTATGATTTCCTGACAATGCACATGGTCTATGGTCGACTAGTTGGGATAATTACAGATAAAAACAAAAATACACATGTATACCAGAATAGTTATGTAACGTTAAATATATTGGCTAAGAAGGAGCCAAGCAGGGAGCTGAAGATGCTTCCAAACCAAAAAGAAAAACAATTATCATTTAATTTAATTTCAATCATTTTATTTCCAAACTTTAAATCATAATATACAAAATACAAGTTAATTTACATAATATGATCATACAAATAAAATAACATAAACATAACAAGTTAGATTCAAGTCATGTAATATGAGGAAATATATTTAATGAAATCCAATACCAACTCAAACTTCTGTTTCTTACATCTGCTTTGCATAAGATCCGGGGTTTTACCCTGGTGAATAAACATGTACATGTAGAGAGGATTAGTAGAGGACCTTAGAGAGAGAGCAGCACTCATGTGGCAGATAGATGGCACATGCCAAGGACAGAAAGCACACGGTAACCATGGTAACAGCCCCATCTGATTACGATGTGGAAGTCCTAGGCCAGTATCAAAATCAAATCAGCCAGTTTTGTGATTTGAAACATTGATTTGATAATAATAATAATAATTATAGACCAGCATTGAAATTTCAAATTGTTTTGACATTTTAAATCGTGGCATGAAAAATATACTTCAAAAGCATTGTTTGGGAAATACAAATAATGGTTTAGAGAGAGACAGACCAGTGGCCTACCCAACCAATTATTTATTTATTTCAAATTTATTGTAAAATGTATACTTTATATTCAGTGGCCTAGATTTACCCTAGCAAACTTATTTCATTTTTTTGGACAAGACAATAATGGTTTAGAAAGAGAACAGTTACTTGAAACAAATAATAATTTCAAATGCGTGTATTCAGTCGTACGTAGATGTACCCTAGTGAACTTATGTAGAGAGAGCATACGATATTTGATCAGGCAGATAGCTGCTGGTGCCAAGCAGATAATGCAAACGGTATCCATGGAGACAGCCCCATCTGATTTGGATGTGGAAATCCTGTCCTGCGCCAATATCAAATTAAATCAGCAGATTTACGAACTACTAGTATTGTGATTTGGAACATTGATTTGAGATTATTTTGAAAATGTTTAATAGTGGCAGGAAAAAAATACTTTGAAATTGTTTTAAAAGAGAACAATAGCTAACAAACCTTTACTTTATTAAAATTCATTGTAATATGTGTGTATTCAGTCGTACGTAGATGTACCCTAGTGAACTTAATATGTAGAGAGAGCATACGATATTTGATCTGGCAGATAGCTGCTGGTGCCAAGCAGATAATGCAAACGGTATCCATGGAGACAGCCCCATCTGATTTGGATGTGGAAATCCTGTCCTGCGCCAATATCAAATCAAATCAGCAGGTTTACGAACTACTAGTATTGTGATTTGGAACATTGATTTGAGATTATTTTGAAAATGTTTAATAGTGGCATGAAAAAAATACTTTGAAATCATTGTTTTTGGAAAGAAAAATAATGGTTTTAAAAGAGAACAACAGCTAACAAACCTATACTTTATTACAAATTCATTGTAAAAATGTGCGTACTCAGTCGTAAGTAAATGTACCCTAGTGAACTTATGTAGAGAGAGCATACAGTATTTGATCTGGCAGATAGCTGCTGGTGCCAAGGAGATAATACACCCGGTAACCGTGGAGACAGCCCCATCTGATTTTGGTGTGGAAGTCCTGGGCCAACATAAAATCAAATCATCCGGTTTCCGAGCGCTACATACTTGAACCATGCATCCAGGATTACTAGATTGCAATATATTGATTTAAATCATTTATGTATTTTTTGTATATTAATTAATTTATTTCAAGAGGATTTTCCTAGTCAACAATAGTTTGACTTCCATGGGCTCAGGGACTTGAAATACAGTTTGATACTTTACTTTTGTTTAAATGTATTTGGAATCATACATCAATAATTTAATGATGAGTGACTAAACAAATGGGTCTATGTTAAATTATTAGTTTAAAGGAAATATACGGGGGCTGAGGGCGATTTTGCCCCCCTAATTTTCAAAATAGCCCCCTGAAATCAGTAGATGGCCCCTAAAATTACCATAGGATATAGTGTATTATGTGAACAATTTTTGGATATCCATCAGATTGGAAAAGTAGCCCCCTAAAATAAAAAATTGATTCCTGCATTGGTTTGATAACAAAATTAGTATTCAGTGGCTTATAATCTAGTTACAGCAAATGCTTTCAATTATGGGTTTGCACAATTATAAACTATGACTTAGAAAAGAATTAAATTTTATAAACAAATAAATAAATGTATTGATAAAAATAATAATCATACAGTTTTCTTACATGTGACCTTACACCAGAAAACGACCAATAAGTCGGGAAAACTGATTTTCATTTAACATTATAATAGAAGTCATTACCTTTAAAATGGTATATAATTTGTCATATTTGGACTAAGCAAACCCTTTCAAAATGAACGCCAAAGATTTGGAATATGGCTGAAGCATTTTTAAAATAAGGGTGAAACGGTCCGCTTAAAAGATCAGTGTCCATTCAAACACTGTATTAAGATCACATTTATTAAATGAAAAATAGTATTTAAACATGATTTCCGACGCTCAAATCTTTACAAGAGGTAGATTAAGATATGCTTATTCAGGAAATACCAAAATCCAAAATCTCATATTTTAAACAAAATTTGACTATTTTAGCTAATAAAAGAGAAACTACCACATATAGCAATTTAATACAAATATAACAAATGGCCCCATTGCAGAAAGAGAGTACAATCGATTGTCAGTTACATTTAATTGTAAGTTGTGTTTCAACCAATCAGATGTGCATTTAGAACACAAGGGCCCCATTGCAGAAAGAGATACAATTGATTGTAAGTTGCAGTTAATTGTAAGTCGGATCATGTGTCCTACATGCGCATATCTGATTGGTTGAAACACGCAAATATTCTGACTTACATTTAATTGTAACTTGCAATTGATTGTATCTCTTTCTGCAATGGGGCCCAGATACATCAATATTATCAAAGAAAGGAAAAAATGTAACAAATAAATAAATGTATTGCAGTTAATATCATGGCCTGCGTGACAATTGCTAACTTCAAACTCTGCTACTGTATATGAAATCTATATAGATTATATTTCAGCCATGTAGCTGTTAAAACCAAATCCAACTCTTTTAGGGAAGGCGTCAAAATTATATATAACGGGCGGCAGCGGGATCCCGCAGTAGACCGCGCGTGAAAGATGTGCGCGACGCGGTCTCCTGAAATGCATTCTGGACACAAGGGAACGATGCGTCATTGCGCGCGAGAACAAAACATGCATTAAGTAGCGCGCACTAGCTGAGCGGGACGCCGCGGCCTCCCGCTTGGAACAAATTTCGAGTGCGCGCAATTTACAATTGCGCGCACGCAAAAGCGCTCCAAGCGGGATCCCGCGGTAGGATGGCAGTGATAATGTTGATGTCTCCCCTTAGCCGCACTCTGCCAGGATCAAAACATTTGACTAATATTCCCAGTTTCCCGTTGGGAGGAACTGAGCCAAAGATGAAAGTGACTTTCTGACTCTTTCCAAATTAAAGATCGGACCATCATACATTGCATTGTGTTGAAACCTATATTAGGGCTTAAAATTTATAGCATGTTCCCGCTGGCCGAGCAACTTTAATAAAATAGGACCACGGGCCACTGAAATTGCATTTGTGCAAAACTTTACTGTGCCCAAGTGGTAAATGATCAAGTAATAGCAGACTGTTCAATATTTACTCTTTGTTGGTTGCCAACAACCCACCTGATTTTTAGTTTTCTAGCCATCATAATTTGATAAGACTTGATTTTACTTACAAGTTAGTCCATGCCACCATAATTTTTTGTTCTAGCCCTACCTTGTTTGCAAGGTGTAGGTTTTTAACACTAATGCTTGTCCCTGATACTGACAACATTTGCTTTGGTGATAATTGCTTCTAGTATGTCTTAAAGGGACTTAGTAACATTAGGAGTGGGCTATAAATGGGTCATTTCTCGTTTTATTTTCGGGACAGTTTTTTTGTATTCCATTTGCCCTATCTCAACATGAAATGACAAAATTTTTTGCCTGGGGTCCAAGAAAAAAGTGTGCAGAGCCAAAATCCAAGATGGCCGCCGTTTTTCCTTAAAAATCATATTTTCGGCCATAACTTTGTCATTAGTGGGTCTCTTTATTTGGTTTTGGTGTCTAACCCTATGTTTTGGGGGTTAAGGGATCTATTTATGCAGTTAAAAATACTGTAAAATATACAGATATTGTGTTAAGGCATATTTTGACCATTTTTTACCCCCTTTTTAACCCAATTTTGAACCATGCCCGTAGACTTGAAATTAATGGGTAAATTATATTGGAGAACATTTTTAAAAAGCGAGAGAACAAGTTGAAAGTGACAAAATAATATGCATAGCCCCCATAACCCCCACACTTGACAAAATTTTCGGCCTGGGGTTATACAAAAAAGTGTGCAGGGCCAATATCCAAGATGGCCGCCGTTTTCCTTGAAAAATCACATTTCAGCCATACCTTTGTCATTTTGTGGTGTTTTTACTTGCTTGTGGTGTATATCCCCATGTTTTGGGGGTCAAGCAATCTAATATGCATCTAAAAATAGTCACAAGTCATCAAATGTTGAGTTAACACCATTATTGACTACATTTGAACTCCTTTTTTAAGTAAATTAGCATATTTCGTGAAACATGTCTTCAATTTATGCGATGTTGCTTAAAACATAATGCAGCTTTCTCCTAAAGAAGTCCCTGGTTCCTGAAACGGTCACAGACACAATCTGCTGCTCTATAGTGTCCTGGATGTCATAAGTCCCAGGTGGTCGCTGCCAAATTTCATCTTCGGTACCAGCATGCATCAGGTGATCCACTCGGAAAGTTCCGTCCCCATTATCATCCAGGTACATGTAGAACCCAATATACCATCTTTTGGTACATGTCTCTCTCATCCCAGATGACAGCAAGTGGTTGGTTAGTCTGAAACATAAGTTCTTTTTCAGAGTGAGACATTCCCTCTACCTCTTGGGCAATAAAATGTCCAAAAAAAAGTATTTTTCACCCACGTATAGCCTACTCCTATCATTAATTACACTTCAACTAGGCTAAAGCCTAGTTAATTTTCAGAGAATTTGTCACGTTCTCATTCCTAATAAAGCTTAGTTTTTTGTTTGTTTGGGGGGGGCCTTTAAAGTACAAATAGCTGAGAAATAGCCTGAGCTGAAGACGTTCTTGAGGCAGGAGATTCAGTACCAGAGAGTCACACATCAACGTGATGCAGATGTCCGCAGGGACCCTTACAAGGTCAACAAATTATCAGAGAAAGAGATGATCGAGAACATAACAGTACTCGGGGATGATTACCAAGCATAGGAAGCAGTGGTATTTCCTTGCCAGGAGGAGATACTGGAAACATTGATGGGAGCCCAAGAGGCAGAGGGAATGTCTCACTCTGAAAAAGTACTTATGTTTCATACTAACCAACCACTTGCTGTCATCTGGGATGAGAGAGACCTGTACCAAAAGATGGTATATTGGGTTCTACATGTACCTGGATGATAATGGGGACGGAACTTTCCGAGTGGATCACCTGAAGCGTGCTGGTAGCCTGGTACCGGTGATGAAATTTGGCAGCGACCACCTGGGACTGATGACATCCAGGACACTAGAGCAGCAGATTGTGCCTGTGACCGTTTAAGGAACCGGGGACTTCTTTAGAAGAAAGCCGCATTATGTTTTAAGCAACATCGTAGAAATTGAAGACATGTTTCACGAAATATGCTAATTTAGGTAAAAAAGGAGTTCAAATGTAGTAAAAAATGGTGTTAACTCAACATTTGATGGCTTGTGACTATTTTTAGATGCATATCAGATTGCTTGACCCCCAAAACATGGCGATAGATACCACAAGCAAGTAAAAAACATCACAAAATAACAAAGTTATGACTGAAAATGTGAAAACAGCGGCCATCTTGGATTTTGGCCCTGCACACTTTTTTGTATAACCCCAGGCCGAAAATGTTGTCAAGTGTGCGGGTTATGGGGGCTATGTATATAATTTTGTCACTTTCAACTTGTTCTCTAGCTTTTAAAAAAATGTTCTCCGATATAATTTACCCATTAATTTCAGCTCTACGGGCATGGTTCAAAATTGAGTTAGGGGTAAAAATTGTCAAAATATGCCTTAACACAATATCTGAATATTTTACAGTATTTTTAACTGCATAAATAGATCCCTTAACCCCCAAAACATAGGGTTAGACACAAAAACCAAATAAAGAGACCCACTAATGACAAAGTTATGGCCGAAAATGTGATTTTTAAGGAAAAACGGCGGCCATCTTGGATTTTGGCCCTGCACACTTTTTTCTTCGACCCCAGGAAAAAAATATTGTCATTTCATGTTGAGATAGGGCAAATGGAATACAAAAAAACTGTCCCGAAAATAAAATGACAAAAAAAGTATTTTTCACCCCCGTATAGCCCACTCCTAGTAACATTGTCCAAATCTTCAAAATCAAATTGGAATTCTAGAGGTTCCCTCATACATTGTTGTATTCATATTAACAATAAAATCATGGGACAGGTTTTGGTTTTTCAAATTTCCCTTTCGTTAAAAAGATATTTACGATTGAAGTGTTCAGATGTTGAATTATCCACTGGATCATCGAAACCGTGTACAAAGTGAGTGCAACGAGTTAGTGAATATATCGCTTTGCATTTTTGCTCATTACTCGGCCATATAACGTCCATTTATCTTGAAATTTTCACACAACACCCTGTGGACATATCAGATAACAACAATATACATTGTATCAACCATTCGTCACTTTTTGCACATGTCAACAAAGTTACTAGATCCCTTTAACACCGTGTTATTATTTTAGTAAAAGTTTGTTAGGGTTTGGGTTCAGGTTTTAAATTTACAGTTATACTTTCTGTAATTATGACAAACACATCACTTGTTTTTAAATTGTAATTGTACTTTAAGCAGACTTTTTTCCTTTTGGTGGTCAGAGTGTTTACCCATACAAGCCGGTTTGATTTTGGTATATGTAATTGCATTCTCCATAATATAGCCACCGGCCCTAGTATTTTTTGGGACCAGTCCTTAACTGGTTAAGGAATTATTATTCTCTACTGAATTCAAAGTCAAAGAAGACTTGGTTGTGAGGTATAATGCCAAGAATATCAATGTATACAATTTAAATTTTTAATTTATACATAAAGTGACATTTCTTTATATCTTATATTGGGTGTTGAGAGCTTTAAATATATGGTCTCCACTGATTTCCAATGTCAAGGATGATGATTTGGCTTTGGCATTGGAGTGAGGCCAGAATAAATGCTAACCTCCAAATCAAAACCGGATACCTCCTGAAGTTTGTTTTGGGTTGTTTGTTGATAGATCTATATAAGGCTTCCTTCATGGAAACTGAAATTATATATGTGGAATTGGGTTCTCCCAACCTTTGTATTTTATTTATTTTATTTTTATTTCTGATGCTATCTTCAGTTTCAGTTTCAGTTTATTTCACATCCATAAAATCACATTTTACAATCAAATACAATTAAATAAATATACAAACTATTTACAACATGCAATGATAAAAGATATTGTACAATAGCAAACAACATCAAATATAGGTAATGGGTTTTGCAGGGATGTGAGGGACCAGAAAAGGCCATTGGCCTGTCTAGGCCGGTCCCCTTTTTCTACAACACCATTAATTATATCATAAATAAAACAAGAATAAAAATGTTGTTCACAATAATACAACTAACATTTACAAACTACAAAGTCACACATACATATATATATATATCTTAATATTGCCTAGTAACTATTTTACTATTTGTTTTGGTATTAACAAAAATAATCCTTATTTTGGCTGCCCAGCTGGGCTACCCAATTATGTTTATAGGTAATTAAATACTTTTTGATTTGGGACCACCACATTTTTGTTTCGCCCCCCACCCCCAACCCCCCCCCCCCCCCCCCAAAAAAAATGTCAGATCTGAAAAATGGTCGACTCTGCATAACTATTTGATTTTGGTATTACATGCATTCTCCATAGATCATAGCCTAAGTATTTTGGACCAGTCCTATTTTTGTTATTAGTTTTGAGCCTTGAATGAGATGAATAATGTCTTTGAATGAGTTTGCGTTTTTTGTTTCATTATTGCTACAGTTCAGATGTTGTGTGTTTATATTTGAATACAAATCCAATGTTAGAACACTTGCATCCATAAAATGGTTCCTGAGTGTTAGGTAATCATTCAAACGGATGAATGATTCACCCAACTTTGTGCCATTTTGTCCCTCTCTTTTTTTTGTTCTTCTTTTTTTTCTTCTTTTTTTCTTTTTTTTTGGGGGGGGGGGGGGGGGGCGGGGGTGCCTAAATCTGAGGTAGTCGCAATATCCTCTAACTTTGTTTACAACATATTACTACATTTCACATCTAGAGCTAGATTAATTCTTAAACAGTCCAGAAACTCTTGATGTAAATATACTTCATTGCCTGATTGGGCCACAAAGAAAAAAAAGAAGTTATTTTTAGCATTGCAATAATAGACATACTTGATTTTAGATGGTCTGGCTTTTGACCAATGAAAAATTACCTAGATGTAAAGATGGGCTACTCAATCAGCATAATACATCATTTTGTGGCTAACACAAAAAAGTTTGGGGTACTGTGATCTAGATACCATGCCTACTAATTCACATGTACGTTTCTTCATGTTGTTTCAAGATATTATCCAACGCGCTTGTGCTTACTGTGTGAACACTAGACCAGTTTACTATTATTCAAAAATATGTGCATTCGTTGTCTCATAAATTGGAGACAAGCTATGAGTTGATCTGCTTCTTCACAACTTGCATGTATACATTAGGTTGTTGCTATGTTGGGCAAACCTTGTGCTAGTTAAGTTTCATGTTGTCACGAACTACCTTTTTCAATGTTAATAACTTTTTAAATATTAAGTTATTGATTATGTAATATTGAACCAGACACGGTGTATTTGGGCAAGATGCTTATATATGAATCAGCTAGATGAATTTTGTTCATACTCGATATAGAAGATTTCGCACCACCAAGACTTTTCACAAGGTTACCACTTCCAAAAAGGTTTAGATTCATAGCCTGATGTGAAAGAGCAAGATTGTTGATATGAAGCAGTATTTCTCATGGTTCTCCCCCTTTTTAACTTATACCAAGCAGCTTACAAAAGATCAAAATAAGTTTAGGTTTATGCTGATAAAATCTCCAAACGTAGATCTCGTAGATCTCGCAGGAAATTTGGGATGAATCACTTCTTTTGGTGGGAAAAAAACGGTTTCCCTTTCTTTATTCCGTGAAGAGGAGCGTTAAACCGCACAGGTGTGCTGTTGGGTGCAAGTTAACATCAACTTCTTTACTTTAGTTTTTTTTATCTCGTTCAAACATTTGTTTCATTCTCAGATCAATTTCTTATTATATAAGTAGAATGGTTCTTTGTGAAGAAAGAGAACAATACTAAAAGAAATATGAAATTATGTTATAATGCAGGAATTGTTAACCAATTAAAGACAATTTGATTTTGCTGACTATATGAGTTCTAAATAACCAAAGCCTGGGTATTATGGAGACCAGGGCCATGTTTCATACAACTTTTCCAATTGTTGTGAATGTCAAATCAAAAGCCAATCAGAATTGAGTATTATAGCTGGCCCTGCTCCCATAGTAGTAGTTACAATAATTGGACATATATATGTACTGTATAACAATTGGAAAAGTTTTACCAAAGTCCTGCATGGGTTAACATGCTGATGTTAGAACGTACAAAGAAAGAGCTAGAAATAACTTTCCCCAGCTAGATTTCCCCACCCCCATACAGGAAGCGCATAATCCTGAACTAATCAAACCAGGGGAAGGTTGAATGGTCAGTTTCTCTCAGGGGGTTTTATACCTGCCATGATCCGCTGACCCAGTACTACCAGGCACCAGTGCATGGGTTTCCTCTCATGGTGACCATGTGTGTGGGGGGGGGGGGGGGGGGGGGGGGGTTCACAAAAAGTTTAAGTTCTTAAATTATAAGTTATAGCTTAAGATTATGGTAGGCCATAAAACAAATGTAATAGCAAAAATGCAAATATTTGAGATTTGTAAAAAAAAAAAAAGACATTGAGAATAAAAAATCTCCTTGATAATAGAAAATATTCATTAATTTTGAACAAAATTGTATGTTGTGTTTCAATACTAGCTTATCAATTTTACACATCTCAAGTAATGGTTTTCCATAATTTTAAGTCTAACTTTAAGTTAGAGGGTTAGACCAATTTAAAAGCTTTGTAAAACACCCTCTGCTTGCAGGATCTCCCAACAATGTTTATCTCATTCCGGACCCCATAACAAAAAGATTCACGATTAATCGTACGATTGATCAATTGATCGTACGATTAATCGTACAATCAATTTATCCATTATACGATCAATTGATTGATCCTGAAAATACATGGGGCTCGGACGTTCAGTATATATGGAGAATGCATATCATAGCAAAATCAGATATCTTGATTGGGTTCAGGTCACTTAAATTGCAGAAATGTGACCTTTATTTCACATTAACATTGATTCGTGTCATCAATTGATTGCATGAGTTGTTACACTTCATTGAATGTGATATAGAAGCTCGCATGCACTTTGTGACCTTGCCCGATCGCCTTTAAATAGTTAATAAATGTCACGAAGCATCGCTAATTTAGATGTTATTCGTGAGATGAGTGCGTGTGACATGTGTAGGAGTTAACACGGATGCTGGGATTATTTCGCGGCATTCATCTGTCAAAAATTTAAATTTCCTGCCAAACGAAGGAAACGGAAGCTTGTCTTGATTTGGACTTTACTTCTTCTTCTTTTTTGCATCGACAGGTCTTGAATTGCTGTGTATCGTGTGATCCATTTAGTTAAGGGAATACTAGTCTTATCTTATTTTTTTGATGAACCAACAAACAGATATATAGGTAATCAATATAAATGTTATTAGATATAACAAGCCATCCTAAACTTGTTAACCTGAACAATAGTTTTGGGTATAAAAGTTGATTTTAAAAAGGCTTTAAATATTGATTACTGAGCCAGAATGATGGATATGGATAATATTTGGATTATACTGATCATGCAACAGGGTTAATGTTTCTATTATTCGCTTTTCCTCTTTGCTATTATTTCTGTTTAAAGGTAGTTTTACAATTATATCTGCAGATGTACATATTAATATAAATAAATGTGACATTTTAACAGTTCTGTATTTCAGTTTCAGTGTATCATCCAAATATATTTTCAATCATTTTCAATCATTTAAAATATTTCTAGTCAGTTTCCTTTATGTTTGAATTTAACCAAATTTATTCTTCATTAATTGTCAGTGCTCGCTTGCATCTGATTTACCACATCTATTTTCATAATCGAGATGATTAGGATTCATTACAATGCTTTTAATTTAATTGCAATTGTTTGTTGAATTTGTGTATTTTATGAATGGCCAGATTGTAAAAGGTTTCAAGGATTATCGTGTTGAAACTAAAGTAGCTAATAATACAAAAAGGACAATTGAAAGGTACAGAAAAAAAATGTAGAACCTTACTTAAAATTTGTAGATAAAATTCTTGCTATATACCGTAAACATCCCAGTATGTAACTCTTCCCTTTTTCTTCTCCTAATCACAGAAAAATCTCAACTTCTAATTTAACGCCACCTCTCCATAATCCCAGAACATTTCCTTTCTTGCCCACGGTTCATTTTCTTATCGGGGGGGCGATGTATGTTTCGTTGAGGAACATTTAGGGGGTACTGTAGTAGTTTGCCTCTTATCAGGAGCGCATCATTCAGGCCCGTAGCCAGGATTTTTCAAGGGGGAGGTGGGGGGGGGGGGGGTGCGTAATTTACAAAAACGGGACCGAGACCGAACGTGGCCGAGCTGCTTGAGAGTCGTGTACAAAACGGGGGGGGGGGGGGGGGGTCCGTCGCCGGCAAAGACCATTGGTTACCATTGGTTACATTGGACTCGAGACCGGTAAAAAGTGGACCCGAGACCGGCAAAAAGTGGACCTTTCCAAACGTACCCCCCCCCCCCCCCCCCCCCCGGCTATGGCCTGTCATTATTTTTTAACCCATTCCCTGCTAGATTTTGCAATTCCCATAGAGTTAATGCACCATGTACCAAGTTCCCGTAGGAAATGGTTTATTAGCAATTGATAAGTGTGTTGCTTTGCATTATGGGGTGATATAATGTCCCCTATTATATCAAGGGTAAGTTCATGTTTTGTTGAGAATTATACGTACAGAATATGCACGGATCGAAATAAGCAAAGTATAATCACTGTCAGATTTTCTTGCCTCACTAGAAACCATAAAGAACATATATATCCTTTTCAGCAATTCGACTATCTTCTAGTATCGACCACCCCATTCTTGGCCTCTAAACTGTAGAAGCTCTTGATTCTACTTGCCTGATTGGACCATGCAACAGGAAAAAATAACTTCCAATCCTGAAAGTTTAGTTCTAGAGGGGCACATCATATTTTATAATAGCTAGGGAGTAACATATTGCTTCTATTTGGGAGCTA